>CM021100.1:154710165-154785120 GCA_007115665.2 Sequoiadendron giganteum | reverse complement strand
GAGAGGTAGAGTGGGAGAGTGAGAGGGAGAGGGAGAAAGGGAGAGTGGGAGAGGAAGAGAGGGAGATGGAGAGAGGGAGGTGGGAGACTGAGGAGGGAGAGGAGAGTGGGAGGGAGAGATAGAGGGAGGAGAGTGGGAGGGAGGAGAGGGAGGGATGGGGAGAGAGAGGGAGAGGGAGAGGGAAATGGGTAGAGGAGAGGGAGGGAGAGAGGGAGGGATAGGGAGAGGGAGGGAGAGGGAGAGTGGGAGAGGGAGAGAGGGAGAGATAGGAGGGAGAGTGGGAGGGAGAGAGGGAGGGATAGGGAGAGAGAGGGAGAGGGAGAGGGAAAGGGTAGAGTCAGAGAGTCAGAGAGTTAGAGGGAGAGTGGGAGAGTGAGAGAGGGGGGGATAGTGGGAGGGAGGAGAGTGGGAGAGAGAGGGAGAGAGGGAGAGAGGGAGATGGGAGAGTGGGAGATTGAGAGAGAGAGGAGTGATTGAGTGAGAGACTTGAGAGAGATAAAGGTGGAGAGAGAGAGGGAAAGAGATAATATTTAAATATTTTATATATTGGTAATATATATATTTAAATATTTATAGATTAACTAAAATATTGAAATAATATTGAAATATTATATATTTAATAAAATATTATATATTAAATACATAATTCGTTAAGAGATTATCATAAATTGTATATTAAATATATTACATTATAAAATTTATTGGATATTATATATATTAAATTATAAACTTTATTGTATGTTATATATATTAAATTATAAACTTTATTGCATTTTTAAATCATATATTAAAGATTGTATAAAAATTATAAAACTCATATCTAAAACATATCATACATCGAATTCAAATCGGATATCCGATATGCTGACACAAAATTTAATGCCTAGGGATTAGGCTCAGGATTTGGTTCGGACCTACCAATCCTAAAAAGTCAACACGTAAAACGTGTTTAACAACTTACCTTGCTTTTCCAGACTTCGCCCATGTGGTTGACAACTTTTATTTTACCCAAAATTTATGAAACGAAAAGGGTTTATAAAGGAGCTTCTCAACTTTCTACCAATATTAATTATATTTTACTTAGAATCTAATAAATAATTATTATTTATTTTTTATTAGAATTACGACTAAAGTCCCGATTGATAGTCTAATAGAAAAACATCTATAGCTTTCAAACAGTATCACATTTTTTGAATCCAAAACCTACGTCACATTCTATGCTTGGCATACTATAGGATTAAGAAAAAAAAAGAATTTCATGAAGTTTTGACCAAGTTAAGGTGGTCAGACATATGAGGTTTTATATTTTTTAAAATTTGTAATAAAAAAATTCATAATTAATTATTTATTTTAAAAAAATTTCAAAAAAATATGCATCACATCCGGACATGAGTCCTTTACTTATATCTAAAATCTTATAAAAAAATATTATCATTTTGTTATGGTAGGGTGGTCAGACAAACACCTACTTCTTATTTTTTCCCTGAAATTTTAGTACTACTGCATTGAAATTTCAAATTTTTACCAAATAGATTTTTTTTTACAAAAATTAGCCTAGTAGTTTAGAAACTACATTCAATTTGCCACAGATTCTATTCTTACATATTTTTGAAATAATATAGATAACTTATTCAAATTTTTATGTCAAGTTGCCCAACTCTAATTTTCTGAATTTTCATTGCCACTTAAGGGCCTGTTTTTTCCATGATGATCTTGCACATACCATTTTCCCCACGTAAATCTGTGTGTTCATGTTTTTTGTTCGATTTTCATGTTTAATGGTTTTGTATGATTAAATCTATTTAATGGTGTTGTTTGGAACTGGCTTAATAAGCATTTATTTTTCTATAAGGGTCAATGTGGGAAATGAACTATATCTGATTCCGTCTTGTGGCATAGTAGTTTGTATCTTTCAAGAAATTTGATGAATTAAAATCTACCGAAGGCACTTCTGATCTTGGATGTTTCTTTCCGAGATGACCCATATTTCCCAACAAGTGGTATCAGAGCCTTCTTCTGGGATTTGTTGTTTGCTTTCATGTACAAGTTTGTGAGTTGCATGTACTTGCATGTGTGTTGCATGTACTTGCATGGACTCACATGTGGCTTACATGTGCTTGCATGTTATGCATGTATGAATTCCTAGTGTTTCTAGTTTTGGGTATTCTTTCTATGAAGATTTCTTAGTGTGACAGGCTTGGGGAATTTGAAGGAATTGACTGATGGATTAATCCTTTGATGAGTAGAAATTCTTGCTCTTTTTTTTTTGAGTTCCAAGTGAAAACACACATTATGAAGGATGGGGAAGAAGGAGAAACTTGAGTTGGTCATATTGAACAGATGTGACCTAAAGCTCGTGAGTTGGTAGTGGTATAACCCTCATGCATGGGGTGGAATATTATTGTCTCTATGGTTGTGTTGTAGAAAGCTTTCATATTGGGTGTTTGTGTGAGAGGCTCCTTGGTGATATGGATAAGTTTGAGTTGTTTAGTCATGGAGTAATGTGCTTATGCTAGGAGTTTTTCGTGGTATTGAAAGGCACATCTTTTCTGGTACTTTGATTGCATGTAGGCTATGGATTTGATCATTGGATGGTCTGGAAGCTTCTGAAATAGCCCGTCTCTCTCTCAAATGCATGTGCATGTTGGTGGTTTTGGAGTTGGCTTGATATGGGCCTGGAGTTCCTAAACTGTAATTTATTTTCAAGGATGTGTTGTACTTGTATCAATCATATTCATGTTCTTTGGATTTGAGGGTTTTATAGATTATTGGTTATGCATATTTATGATAATTCAATCCCTAATTTAATCGTTATGGTGTTTCAAATGTGAAATGGATATGGGTGTGCATGGGAGTTCTTGAAAACAATGGTTTTACAAGTTTTACATGGTCAAGAAAACTTGTGGTTTTGTGGAGCTACTGTTAAACTATTTTCTAGACCTTGGCTTGTTAGGTGTGGTGTTGAATGAGATAGTTGTAGTTCTGCATGTGTGCTTTGTGCATGCTGTGAGGAGATGTGATTCCATCTCTGCATGGGAGTGTTGGTATGTGATTAGTCACTTAGAATTCTTGTGGTGATGCTTGGTGGCTTCCCTGACTATGGTGCTCGGTGTGGACATGATTGGAAAATCGGATCTGAACTTGATCTGGTGTTTGATTCATGTTGTCTACATGGTTATTCTCTTTGAGATATTAGTGTTGTTTCCAGTGCTATGATGGGTTTACATGTTCATTGTGATTGATCTTCAAGTTATGTGGTTGGTGGATTAGCTACCCATTGGCTACAGTGAGATAACTTGGAAGTGGATTGTCTATATCCATGAGGTTGATTCAAATTTGGTGTAAAATTGTTAGTTGGCCTTGTTTGTGGTCACTTGTGCATTGGTGTGGTAGCTATGAGATGCTAGGATGGATGGTGTTGAGTACCTGAATAGTTAGTTATGGGGACCTATAGCATGTTGTATCACGATGTCATGAAGAGCTTGATATGTGTTTTGGTGTAAGCTTTTGACAAGTGATAGTGTTGTAAGCTTGGTTTGGAGATCTTGGTGCCATTTGGTATTTTTGTTAGATGGACATGTTGCTGTGTGGAATTGAAGGGTTTTTAGATTAGTAGTTGTTATTGGTCATGATGCTTGGAGAGCTCGGGTTTCATGGTTTAGTGGGAGCTTTAGCAGTGATTGTGGATTCATCACTTGGTGGTGAATGATATTCATTAGTGTTGCAGATGTTACTAGGAGGGACTCTTAGATCATGTTGCTATAGAAGGGTTCTTTCACATTTGCATGGACACTATTTGAGGATGTGTAGCATCTTGGAACCATGGAGGATGTTTGGAGTCTTTGGTTGAGGTGTTGGTGGTGCTTGACATGTGATTTTGGTTTAGAGTTGTGTTATGTCATGATATGCTCTTGTTTCTAGATTAGAGTTTTGGCATGATGCATTGTTCTGGAGACCTTTGTAATGTTCACTTGGAGCATGGTATCTCCTAAGGGGGATGTATAGATCATGATGTCATGATAAGTTCTTGATTTAGATGATTTGAGCTTTTGACAATGGTCTAGTAGTTCTTTGTGTGTTGGGTGTATTGGTCATATGCTTGAGAAATTCATGATAGTGTAGTGATGCATTTGGAGTTTAGAATGAGATGATAATTTTTAGGTGCCCATGGATACATGGAGAACAAGGTGAGGCTCTATTTCTCTTGTGAGGAAAGGAGTGTTGTTGATGGTTACTCTTGATGAATATTTTAGCAGAAAGTATGAAGAACCTACACCTTGGTTGGACGTGAGTTCAACAAAGATCAATGAGTAGATTGCTCTTGGAGAAGTCATGATGACTTGGTTACCCAAGAGGAGCATTCTCATTTCCCACTCTTGGTCTACTTGATAGTTTATAATTTGAAAGGTATTTCCCATTATTTCTTTTAGATGTCTTCATGCTTTGATTCTCATGGAATGAGTTGATTCATTTTGTTTGGATTTGGATACTCATTTGAGGATTTGTTTAGCATGTATATTTATGCTTTCTTTTATGGATATGGATCTTGAACTGCTATTAGATGATTCTGAAGGATTCATTGTGAGAGATGGATAGCATGGTTATCTCCTTATGCACTGTGATTACATTCATTGATGTTGAGTTTAGGAGATGTATTGGGCATATTTCCTAAAATGGGAAATGAAATAGTTTGATCTTCTTGGAGATGTTTACATCCATATAATTACATGATATATATGTTGTGTTTGATCTTGGAGATTGAACAATTGGGTGTTGTTATGCTGTTCTCTTTGGGGTGTTGTGAAGGATATCATACTTGACACAATTCTCATTAAGAGGCATATTTAGGAGGTTTTTTCTACATGTATCTGATGTGCAAATTTTCTCTCTTTGGTCTTGGTTATCTTCATAGATGTTTTTTTTCACACTACATTGGTTTGAGATTTGTTCAGAGTTGTAGTGATCACTAGCTTGTGGTCATGTGTTTTCACTCATGTTCTTGGGTGATGACATGGAGGTTCTTATTCTCTTTTCTTTTTTTGGGTGTGGAGAACTTGGGAGAGGTGTGAAGAATTTTTGTGAGAATTGTTCTTACAGGTTGTGCATATCATTGTGGATGATTCCTTGAAACTACAAGTTTACACTCTCTATATTATGCTATTAGTAGACTTGGTATGCCTTGATCTTGTTAGGTTTGACATTACCTGTGCAGTGGGAGTACCTGGATATGTTTTGTCTTCTTTGACTTGTTGGCACATGGAGCTTGTATTTGTTGTTGATGGGTTGGTTATTGAGTGGCATGAGTTTGCTAATGTGGAAACCTTAGAGGTATGTGTGATTGGATGGAGTAGCACTTGTTGTGTGTGTTATTTTCAGTCGCGTGGCTTGATCAGTTGGATGGGTGCAGTCTGTGTTCTTGTTGTCATTCTAGCTGGTGTTCTATATTGTTTTTTTGGAGGATGGCTTCACATATGTGTTCTAGTTTTGAGCTTTGAAGTTGATATTACTTCTATATAGCATGTGAGAACAATGAAGTGGTCGCAGTGTGTTGAAACTCTTGCCGTCAGTTAGTTCTAATGTTAGTGTCTTGGATTAGACTGGTGAATTTACGCCATGGCTTGTATCTTTCCTTTGAAGGATGGTTGGAACTGTAGCCTGAGATGGTGGACATTATAGATGTTTTAGGTGTCCTAGGTGACACGGAGGATTTATGCGTTGATTGGTAGACAGTGCGTTCTTCACCAAGTGGGAGAATGTTGAGAAATGGTGCCTCAAACGTACTGGTGTTTGGGCCGTTGTATTGTCTAACAAATAGTTGAATATCACTAGGAAAAATTTACTAGTCTGATCGAAATCTTGTTGGCAGGAAATGGTTTGTTAGTTAAGTTTTTGGGTTTCAAGTTTTCCTAACTTAAGTCACAAGGTTCTAAAGTTTCATAGCCTCCTGACTTAGGAACATTGAGGTTATTTGTGTTATCGACATGTCACGGGTTTTGGGAAATTCATAACCTCTGAGAGAGGTTTTGAAGTTTGGTTTTCGAGCGACATAGTGATCCCTTTGATGTCGGCGAGTTGTGGGTTTTATCGGCGAGTTGCGGGTTTTAAGAAATTCATAACCTCTGATAGAGGTTATGAATTTCATTTTTCTAGTGACATAGCGACATTGCACATGCTTTGACTTGTCATCAATGACTTGGATGTTACAGAGGTAGTGAGGACCACAGTGAAATGTTGATATTGTTGTTGATTGACGGTTGAGGTTATATTAATCCAACAGTGCTCGTTTATTCCATGCTCCTTTGTGGTGAGGATCAACATACTCTTATGAAGTGAGTAGAAATTAATTGAGCATTTGACACTTGTCGGCTTGATCAACAATGCCCGCTAGCTTTGTGCTTTTCCTTGGTGCTTCTCCCGTTGCTGTCAGTGGTCGATCAATTTTCCTGGCCCAGAAACACTTTTTTCCCCTTTTTCTTAATAGTGGATCTATTGTCCTTCTTGATGGTTTTACTTTTTAGCTCAGATAACCTAGCTAGCGCTTTAGACTGGGCCAACTTGACTACACCTTTCTTCTTTTTAGATGGGGGTGTAGGCTTAGGTTCCATAATGGGTTCAATTTCAGGTATGGGGGTTTTCCTCTTAGATCCCTTTGAAGTAGCGAGGGAAGGATTAATGGGGCATGTTGTTGCATGTTTAGTAGGTTTCCTTTTTTGGTTATTTGGACTTTTGCATGTTATTTGTTTTCAATTTTCATGCATGCAAAGACTGTGGAGATGACACATGGTGTTCCTGGGTTCCCATGATAGAGGATTATAAACATGAAAATGTTTATGTACTATGTGAGAGAAGAATTTTATTGCAGGGTTATGCTGCCAGATTTTCTCTAGAAGAACAATATGTAATCTTCAATGTATTTGTAGATGTAATCTCCATGTTAAGGCTACGAGTCTGCAATTGCATTGTAACTGGTTTTTTACTAATAGTACAATGGTTCAATGCTTTGGAATGTGGGATTTTTTATCCGAAAGGGTTTTCCCCATGTGTATCATTGTTCTTTCTCTTCTGTCTATCTTTCTTCTATTACACTTTTAAATGTTAATTTACATGTTGTTATCATGCTGAAATGTTTATGGATCTACAAACTACATAATCTTTCCTCTAAGGGTTAATGTGATGGAAATTAAGTTGTGTTTGTTTTCACTTTAAGACATACTAGTATGTTCTTGTGTTAGGAAAAATAGAAGATAGTGCTTGTCAATTGGTGAGGCAAGGGGTATAGGGTCTACGGGACCTCCACCCCCTTAATATATATATTTTAAATTTAAATTTAATTTTCAATAAAAAAAAATTAAATCACAAGATTTTTAATTTTTAATTTTTTACAAGCCAAACCTGCAATCGACCCATACAACCATTCAAGTGGGTTGTAGGTAAGATAATTTGCATTTTTTTCAAGTGGCCAAAATAGGGAAATTTTTATATTATTTTTCATTTATCGGCCATCCTAGAGCCAATGTTGGGGTTTGTTTTTTCTCAAGAGGTCATTTATTAAATTTTCTCTACAAAACCCTCATATGAAAGCGTAATATAAGAAACCCTTTTGACCCAAAATTTTCAATCCTCAGGTCTGCAATAAATCCAACAAATCTACAAAATAATGCGTACACGTGTTCCATACCTTGTAATATCTTAGATCTTTCCTGCATAGCCATGTATTCAAATTTTCACTAAATCTACTCAAATAAGGGTTATAAAAAAATATGGGAACTCACACCTCCCACAAATATTAAAGCTCTGATACCACTTGTTAGGAAATAATGCATCAATACCTAGTTCATTTAATATATTTCCTACATAGCCCCTGACAAAAATATATACATACAAGCTTACAAAATAACCATAATGCATAGATCAAAATAGAAAAACCACAAGATAACACAGGATATACCTTGGGAAAACCCCCAAGAGGGAAAAAAAAACCTCCAAAAGCATCCATACTCCATCTAATATTCAGTAATAAAACAATACATGCACTTATAGAGTTACAAAGAATAATTATGAAGCATCAAGCCACTCTAGTGCATCCTTTATGCATCCAAGCATGAATCCACACATCCCATGCCATGCTTCAAATATGCATTCCTTAGAAAGATTCAATAATGATAACTCACTCACACAAATACAACCAAGTTGCAAGATAAAACCATATTCCACAAAATCATGTGAACACAAAACCATTGACCCCTTATTTAATATTAGGTACTAAGTTTTCACATTATTAAATACTTTTCCCAAATATTAAATTATTATCCCATGTCTCTCACATAAAATAATAACCCAATTCTTACAATACAACTTTACAAGTGGTCCCAAATAATTACCTAGTGTGGCTAAACACACCTCCTAGGTGCACCATAATTAAATAATTATAACATTATAATATAACATTTTATGTAATGGTGTACAATAGTAAATCCTAATACTTTCATCCCCACATCAAGATGATGCCACTATGGAAACTTTCCTTAAAGCTACTCTTCCTCCACTTATTCGCTCAATTTTTTGTAGTCCTCAAGATGTTCTTTCCTCTTTGCAGTGGTTAAAAGGGGTGGTATCTAAGAAAAGGAAGTATAAAGAGATTATTGATACGAAGTTTTATGTAGTAGCTAAGTTGTAACATCATACTTCCCCAAAGCCCAAAAAGGCTCAGATCACTTTTAGATTGATGGTAGATTCCTTTGAAAATCAATAGGTGGAAGTAGAAGAAACTGTAGGTGATAAAGGAGAATAGGGAGTGATTGGGGATGATTATCAAGTTACTTTCATTGAGCTTGGTCCCTCCACACATGAGGGTGATATTTGTAATTTACATATCTTAGCTAAAAATTTGATACAAAGAATAGAGAAGGAGAAATAGCTTGAGGAGAAAGTCTAAACCTTGGCACCATACATCAAGTCTATCATAGATGTATCTAGCCAGCCATTATGTATGCCTCTATCAAGTTTGGATGATGTGAATATAGGGAATGCTGATAAATACATAATAGATAAGATAAGAAAATATCAAGCATATGGGAAAACCTCAAAAGCATGGGTTGAAAAAATTATGTTATATGATTTGTTACACATTTAAGAAGCAATAAGTTCATACCAAGAGGTTGATAAAAAATTGAAATAATTAAATAATGACCTTACAATGGTTTAGAAAGAGGACACTTTATAACATCTCATAGCTCAATATTTAGAAGAAACATAAACATATGCTGTAAAAATATTGACTTTTGAGAAAATTATTGTAAAACCAAAATATTATTATGCATCCAAACATGACTAAAAATTATTGAATGGAAAATGTTAATTATAAAGAAAACCATCTTGGAGTTGAAAAATTAGCGAAATAGTTTGAACAAATTGATTCTTATATTACTACACATTGCCAAGATATTGAAGTAAATATCATGAAAGGACACAACTCAACTATAAAAGATGTTTGAATAATCAAACATAATCTCAAAATAATTATTTACTAAACTATTTTTTTTTTTGGTCGGTAAATCGGATTTTAGCTGTCTTTCTTGAATGGAGGACCCCATCCTTGAATACATGTTGAGGACACCTCCTTGATTTGCCTCCTTCAACCTTCCTTCCTTCTGTCTCTACTTCCTCCACCTCGGGTCTCCCAATTCTCCCCATCCCTCCTTCGTCACCCCTCCTTCCTCTTCCTTCTTTCTACTTCTCTGTCGCCCCTCCTTCCTTCTTCCAGTACTACCCATTTCTCCCTATCTCCTCTTCCCATGCACCGCTACCTTCTTCATTCTTCCTTCCTCCCTGTCTCTACCTTCTTCTCTCCGGATCTTCCTTCCTCTTCCACCCCTCTTTTTTCTTTCATCCTTCTCTCAGCCTCCTCCATCTCCCCCTCCTTCCTCTAATCTGCTCGGGCCTCCCAACCTCCATTGCCCCCTTTCTGCCTCCTACCTTCTTCCGTCACCTTGGGCCTCCATTCTCTGTCTCTCCCTCCTTCCTTCCTTCACTTCTCATCTCTCCACCGGTGGTACTGCTTCACCACCAAGCTCCACATGCCTATCATCCCCTACCATTTGCATTCTTCAACCTCCCAACCACCTTCCTCTAGCAGGCTCGATCCATCCCCCTGACACCAACTCCCTCCTTGGCACCTACCGCGGGGTCCTCTAAGTGGCCTAAAAACCACTATCGTCAGCATCATTCTTCTGTCATGGGAAATGTGGTCTAAATACCACCGATGCAATCTTCCTTCAGCTGCAAACAGAGAATCCTTCGTGAGAGTTGAACCTATGATGCCCTATCAATAGGGCCCATGTCTTTACCATCACACTACGGGGTGAACCCTATTTACTAAAATATTTCAATACAAATGGACTAAAAAATTTATTATTAATGTCAATTATAATATTTGGTTGTTAGAAATATTTATATATATTCCTTGCAAAATTAAAAGAGATAACAAAGATCTTAGCAATGTAGAAATTGAGATTTCTCATACGAAGATCAAAGCTAATTACACAAACAATCATCCAATTCAAAATTTATAGAGGTATATCTTCTTCATAAAAATCTCAATCAACAAAAGAAGTAACTTCTAAGCAACAAAATTGAAGACTTTCTTTTAAGTTATTGCACTAGCTATTTATCAATTATAAATTAGTCATTTATATGACTTAATATAAACTCTTTTTATTTATGATTTTTCTTTGAAAAAATACTTGATAATTATTTAAATTTGTAAATAAAAAATATCATAAATTAGTTATTGGGAAAAGAGCCTATATATAGGAAGCTAAGTTGTATTTTGAAGGGGACTTTTTGATTCTCATAAAATTTTGTACTAGGGTTTTGGATTTGTAATGTTCTTAAAGAAATATAAAATATTGGGATTGTGAATTCATGGTGTTTTCTATGTGTCATTGTTGATTTATCATATATTAAATTGATATTGACCTTTTTTTTCCTTAATCTTGTTTGAAAACAAATAGTTAGATCATATAATTTTTTGTTAGGTATGCAATATTGAAGGAATATACAACTATATTAGATAGAATAGATGTGCTAAATACTATTGTTAGTTCATCAAATGTGTGAAATATGAGTTAATATTCGTATGCTTTATATTAAGGTTTCTTTAAAATCCATTTTTTCTTTAGGTTCTTTTTTCTTTTGGTATTTTAAAGTTAAAATATCTTAAAATTAAATCTTTATCAAATGAAAGATCTATTGGCATATGGCTGGGGAGATTGCTAGCATATGGCTTTTAAGTGTTGTCATTGATGGAAACCCAAGTCATGCAACCCAAGTCTTGCATCCGAATGTGCAACACAATTTTGGCTTCTACCGACAAAACATAATAAACAACAGGGCATTCGATTAACAGGCATAAAAGTTGATCTAAACACCTTACTAGATAGATGTTTTGGGTTGTGGATCTCTGAGGAAGGTCTGTTGATGTTTGTAGTATCTTGGTTTTAATGCCCACTCACTGGTACATGATCTAGAAGATACAGTGCACTAATTTGTTGATTATCTCTACTAGAAGGCCGACCCTACAAGGATAGAAGTTGTGGATGTATAAGATGTAATTAGTCATAAATCTTCATGGTTGATTAAGTTTTATTTGGTTCCTCTCTCTTTCTTAACTGAATTTGAAGGATGCACATAAATATTTAGTGGTAGATCTGGCTGGCAAGATAAAAGTAACTTAATATTTTATAAAGTTGACTAATGGATGAATGAATCCTTGATTGCATATATATAAGAAGTTGTTTTTATTATTTATGAAAGTAGAGAGGTGTGAAGAAGTGTGTGTGTGTGTAGAAGTGTGAATTGTGAGATTCAACAGTGTAGTAGTGCGAATTTGACCATAAGTGATGCAAAGAGTAGTAAAGAGAAGAATAGGGCAGAGCGAAGTGTAAAGTCAAAAAGCAGATCCAAAATCAGATCTATGAGCTTCACTGAAACTGTCACCTAGCATAAGTAGATGCTACTATCTCAGTTCACCCTTCAGATGGTTTTAATCTGAATTTTGTAAGGTAGTAGGCCTTTCTCTTGAGCAATGAGCTCTAGGTAGTGTGTCTGAATGCAAGTGCATTCCTTTTGTAAACAATTATATTTTGAGTACTCAAATTATGGATTAACCTCCACCATGGTTTTTCCCCTAATAGGGTTTCCACGCAAAAAAATCTACGTGTCATGGTGTTATGAATGTTTACTTTGAATGCATACATCTTTTCCTTATGAAATGATGAAATGGTTTCAAGTTTAAGTGTGATGGAGTTTAAAGATTGTTGAACACTGATTCACCCCCTCTCAGTGTTCCCTTGAGTCCAACAATTGGTATCAGAGCTAGTTCCTCTGAAGAATTTTTTCAGCTTGAGGTGGATCTTGGAATGTGATGTACTCTCGTAGTCTTCAACAATAGCTTCTGGTGGCTCTTGATGACCTTGATCAGTCTAAAGTAGACGTTCAAGAATTGAAAGAAAATCTTAGAGATGTTGATAAATTCATCTAGTCATTGAAGGATCAGATAGTTAAATCTAGGGTGAAGAGAAAAGATCTCTGTGATCATATACAACAGAAGGATAATGAAGACATGGATGATGCTCACCTGAATCAAACCTTAAAGGAGATAACCAAAGAATATGAAAATCTTGCTAGAGATAATACAAAACTAAAACATGAGATGGAATCTATGATGATGAAGATGACTAAAGAGATAGAAGAAAGAAAGAAAAATGAGGAAAATCTTGCTCAGACCCCGAAAGAGAAATCTGATGAATGTAGCAGAATAAATGGAGAATTCACTCAATTGGAAAGTGAATTACAAAGAACCAGAGACAATGAAGAAGAACTTGGTAAGTAGATTACTACTCTTAGGAATGATCTTGTCATTGAAAATGAATACAAAGAAAATTTTAAGATTAGTTCAGTAAAGCTTGATAAGATAACTAAAGGACAGAAAAATGGAAATGATAAGAGAGGTCTTGGATATGAAAAGGGAGAAAGCTCCACATCAGGACAAAATAATTTCAGATAGAACAAAAATGGAAGGTATCCGGTAAGACAACCTAATGCACAAAAGTTTAATGGATATTTTTTTTCCTATAATAAGTTCGCTCATATGGTTGCTTAGTGTAGAAGTAATTTGAGGTCGAAAGTTTCATCATTTTCTGGTTAGTGTTTTAATTGCAAAAATCCTGGTCATAAATCAATTGAATGCAAAAATATGTCAAGTCACTCTATTGATAGAGGAAATGTTGAATGCTATACTTGTGGGAAGTTTGGACATATTTCTAATCAATGCAAATCAAGAAGAAACCAATGGAATAGACAAGAAAGCATTGTGTGCTATAACTGCAACAAGTATGGTCACATTGCAAGATTCTACAGAAACAAAAATGTAGACAAAAGAGGTTCGGTATATAGAGGTAGAAATACAGAGAAAAATGATAAAGGGAAAGAAAAGGTAACTATAGATGAAATCAGAGATCAGATGAAGAGGACATGGGTAAGGAAAAATGATTATGATGTTGGAAATGGTTCCGTATTAGAACCTACTTCTGGTAATTAATTTCAAGCCACTGGCCTGGGGGAGTTTTTCAAGAAAATTATATCCTCCCCTATCTATGGATGGTACCGAAACATAGAGAATAGTCAAGAAGGTGCACTCATGGTGTACAAAATTTTTGGATAACTTTAGCAAAAAGAACTCAGATAATTCATTGGTCCACAAAAGATATTTTTTCACCGTTTGGGAAAATAGAGTCTCCGAAAAACTTAGGGAAAATGCATTTATTATGCATGTGTGAGTTATAAAATTCAAGTCAGAGCCGTCATTCATCACTTTGCATCAAAGAAGAGAAGGAGGAGAGCACTCAATAGGCAGATTACAAAGCAGTAAAATTGATTTCATCGACAAACCTTGAAATATATCAGGTATTTCAAATCATTCTCAAATTCTTCATACAATTTGGTGTGTAGTTGTGAACCCTACATGCGAAAAGGAAAAATGGAAAAAATCAAAGGCTCGATCAATCTAGATGAATATAACAGTGCAAAGATTAGGTCTATGAGGAATTTGTTGCTCCTTGATGAAATAAAGCAATTGAGTGAAGCCAAGCATGAAAATTTGGATATGTGGAGTGAGTTTCCATACTTTGAGAATATGGAATTCATGAAGTTCATAATGATGTTTTAAATTTGGACAAACCTTACATCATTTCAAAAGAGGCAATTGAGAACTTAACTAGTTTATGCAAAGTCAGAGATGTTCCTACAAAGAAATCTATTCAGAACAAAGAGGTTGAAACCCTAACCGAAATAATCGGAGATCAGAGAGCTTTGATGATCGTAACAATAAAGAATCTCATTATGAAGTACATTGCACATGGAATAACATATAAAATCTTCTACATAAATCAAGAAGGAGTTACATTGGCTGGCACAGTATACATTGCTCACAAAATGATAATTGAAGGTTAGGAATTTGACCTATGCGGGTTGTTAAAGGATCGGATCATGGAGGATGTTCAACTGAAAAATGAGTTAGGTTATCCATTCAGGTTTGGCACTTTAATTATATGTTTGGTAATGTATTTCTTGAATTGGTTACCAAAAATTGACAATACAGTATGGAAATTAGACAAATCGATATGCAATCAAATATACTCTTATTCTAAGAGCTTGACTAACTGGGATTCAAAATTTGATTTTTTTTTGTAAGAATGTGTTTGTAAAATGTGGATCAGTCAATATTTCCCCTCCAGTAAAAACAATGGAAGTTGGTTCCTCTTCCGGTAGCACTAATAGAGGACAGAAAAGAGGCTAGGAAATTATTGAATACAACCTTCCGCAAAGAAAAGTTCCCAGGATTGAGGGAAAATGAAAAGAAATTGTGAACATTCCAGATGAAGAATCTAATGAAGAACTTGAGAATCCACTGGAAAATGAATCCGGTCTTGAAAAAGGTAGTGAGGAAGAAGAAGATCTGACAAAAGAAAAGCTATAGTAGCTCATTCAAAGTGTAGGTGGCATGCAAAAAATTGCAAGGTTATGGTCAGTCAAACCATCATACAATCAAGACTCGATTCTGTAAGTTCCAAATGCTCATATTGAGCACTGTAAGATAAGATTGGAAAGTCTAAAGGACATTCTACTTGAAGAGATGATTGATTGCAACAAAAAATCAATGGGCTCTGAGGTCAAAGGCAAAGAAGAAGGTGAAGTTGTCTCTCACTTGAAGGAACAATTCAGACTATCCCTTTCCAAGTTGAAGAAGAAAATGAATGAGTTGAGGAAATGCATTAACTCAACCACAAACATCTACAAATATTGCATATGTTGGCCCCATGCAGTCAGCAATTACAAAGATAAGCTGGATCAGATTGAAACATAATTGAATGACATTGGAAAAAGCTTTAACATATCTCACTGATCTGGATGACATTATCAGAAAAAGAATCTGAGAGCTAAAGTTAGAACAAAAAAAATTCAACTCTCCAAGAATGTTCTTGTGGATACTTTTTGGAAGGTAAAGGATTTAATTGAGTGCAGGCTGGAGCAGATGGTGGAAATACTGAAGAATGGTGAGAAATTGGAAGAAGCAATCACAACTCTTGAATCTCTCATTGAGATTATTACCAATACTTCCAAGAATAATAGCTTGATCATTATTATTGGAATTACAATTGATGGTTTGAAGAAGTTCCTTCTAGAAGTGAAGAAAAACAATAAGATAATTTTCTAAAGATGACAGTAAATTGTCTTCAAGGCTTCAAAATAAATTTAACACATATATGCTTTGTCATTGATGTCAAAGGGGGAGAGAATGCAATGAAAAATGCCCCATAGAGGGAGAAAATAAAGTAGTATAGGAGGAGAGAATTCCTTATAAATCTTAGGGGGAGAAAGTGCAGCAAAAAGTTTGGCAGTGTACCTATAATGATTCTGACACAATCATTTTTCACTAAGTGTTTCCATCAACGCCAAAGGGGGAGATTGTTTGAATATGGCTAGGGATATTTCTGGCATATGGCTTGTAAGTGTTGTCATTTATGGAAACCCAAGTTATGCAACCCAAGTCTTGCATCCGAATGTGCAACACAATTTAGGCTTATACCAACAGAACAAAATAAAGAACATGGCATCCGATTAATAGGCATAAAAGTTGATATAAACACGTTACCAAACATATATTTTGGGTTGTGGATCTTTGAGGAAGGTCTGTTGATGTTTGTAGTATCTTTATTTTTTTGCGCACTCACTGGTACATGATCTAGAAGATACAGTGCACTAATTTGTTGATTATCTCTGCTAGAAGACTAACCTGGTAAGGATAGAAATCATAGATGTATAGGATGTAATTAGTCATAAATCTTCATGATCGATTAAGTGTTATTTGGGTCCTCTCTTTGTCTTAACCGACTTTGGAGGATGCACATAAATATTTAGTGGTGGATCTGGCCAACAAGATAAAAGTAACTTAATATTTTATAAAGCCGACTAATGGATAATGAATACTTGATTGTGTATATATATAAGAGGTTGTTTTTATCATTTAAGGAAGTAGAGAGGTGTGAATAAGTGTGTGTGTGTGTATAAGTGTGAATTGTGAGATTCAATAGTGCAATAGTGCAAATTTGACCATAAGTGATGCAAAGAGTAGTAAAGAGCAGAATAGGGCAGAGCGAAGTGTAAAGTCAGAAAGCAGATCCAAAATCAGATCTATGAGCTTCACCAGAACTGTCACCTGGCATAAGTAGATGCTACTATCTCACTTCACCCTTCAAATGGTTTTAATCTGAATTTTGTAAGGTAGTAAGCCTTTCTCTTGAGCAGTGAGCTCTAGGCAGTGTGCCTGAATGCAAGTGCATTCCTTTTGTAAACAATTATATTTTGAGTACTCAAATTGTGGATTAACCTTCATCGTGGTTTTTCCCCTAATAAGGTTTCCACGCAAAAAAATCTATGTGTCATGGTGTTATGGATGTTTACTTTGAATGCATACATCTTTTCTTTAATGCAATGATGAAATGGTTTCAAGTTTAAGTGTGATGGAGTTTAAAGATTGTTGAACATTGATTCACTTCCCCCCCTCTCAGTATTCCCTTGAGTCAAGCAAGATCTACCCCTCTAAATGTAGAGAAAATTTGTTAAATAATAACTTATCCAACTATTGGTATAGTTGGACTACTCATAATGTGAGTCATATCAAGAAATTGCAGCGAAAAAATTGTTTGTCAACAAGAGTCAAATTTTTATTTTTGGGTTATTTTTGTACACACAAATTTTTCCTATCCAAATTGTAAATCTAAATAGAGTAATTTCTCTACGTAAATGCTCTAGAATAATAAAATATATTTTATGTTCCTTTTAGTGCTCCACTAAACCTATTCAATCATAGAAACCTTAATTAGATTAACTTTATAATCATGGAAATGAGTGAAGAAAGTACTATTCAATCATGTAAATTCTCTAGAACAATAACGCATATTTTAGGTTTCTTTTAGCACTCCAAATCAAAAGAATGATGCGATTTGTAATGAATAGGATTTACAATGAATTAGGAATATGATAATTGAATGCCTTTGAATACCGCAACATAGTAATAAATCATTTAAAACCTATATCAAGTTGGATCATGGAAGGAGTTGGAAAAATATGAATTTAAAATTTTGAATGTTAGGGGTTACTTTGTTAAGGTGTGGGATTGATCTCATTACAAGATTGAACCAAGAAAAAGGAATAGTAATGCCAAGACAAAGAATGAATGTCTAAACATGGGGGAATATACCAAATGTTAAATGTGTAGGAATTTTTATAGAAGCATATGAGATAAGGTTGAATATGCGGGGATGTGTGGAGGAGGGGATATGTGAAGGATTAGAGAATGAAAAAAAATTCACACAAGATTGATCCATTTGTTTATATACAATTTTAATAAATCATTCCATTTGAATAGACCCCAAACTAATGAAAATTGACATGTGTTTTAAATTTCACCATTGTATTTTTCCCTCACTTTGAGGTGCATGTGAATACTAACAAGAACATGCAGCTTAAAGTAAATGCACACTCACAAACATGAATTTCAAGTAAGTATTAAGACATACAAGGTTACTAAGGACCATGTAAATTAATGGACCCCATTATATCTCATTATGTATGTTCATCCTTCAACATGCATGCTCCATTAGAACCTATAAAAAGATTAAATATGCAATGAGAATTTTCTATCATACAAGTAATGGTAAGCATAGTTCCAAATTAATTTTTATCATCAACAACCATGAGAAGGAGAGAGTGGGGTTAGAAAAATTTCACTTACGTGGAAAGTGGTATGGTACTAATTTGTCATATATGCAACAATTATAGGACAACACGACATATCAAGAAATTCTATGTTGTGTTATTAAGATCCATCTAGACACAATAATGAGTCTTTATGTGTGCAACTTTTACTATCTGCAATCTCAACATAAGAGTGTTAGAAAAAAGATATCACCCCCTCAATTGGTTACATCCATTGGATGAAATAAATTGGAGAGGGAACCAATACATAAAATATAAATATAATCTAAACACTTATAAATTATGTAAATTAGTGAATAATCATACATCATGTAACAAGTAAAATATATCAAATGATAAATATGGTAATCACATGGGTTGAAATTAAGCATGAAGAGTATAGATTTTCCTCTAGTATATAGGCTATTGAAAATAATGGTGTGACCCTTAATGGATATAAATACCTATGTAAATATATAAGACACTAGGCTCAAAATACACCCCCATTGTGGCATACAAGAGAATGGGAACATAATGAAAAATGTACAACTATAATTTCCTAGTGGTAATGTAGATCAAGAAAGTGCAGGGAAGGTTATGGTGTTTGTAATGAAACTCTTAGTACATGATTGACATACAAGTAAATATAAAGTTAAGAGAGACATAATACATAATGCTTTCTAGTATGATGATATCAGTCCTAGAACATGATTAGGCATGTGAGAGCACATGATACAATATGTGGTAATGAGAGTGCATATTGAAATGATTGCAACCACATGGGTAGGATAATGTGATGAGATACAAATAGGTCATATATATTATGGAAGTGCATGTAAATATAATTTCTCTCAATACAAACAAGATGGCATAATGAAGCTCAATTTTTTTGGGGGAGAATAAAGATAAAGATAACCCAAATCAAGTTGAAATGGGAGAGTATTAGGCCATTCAAAGTAAGTATCATAATCAATCTCACCCTATACTTACTAATGCATAGATTATAACCATCAAAGAACATGGTCCAACCATTAGAGGAATCAACATGTAATATATTCTCATTGAGAAATGCCGTGTCGATGAGTTTATAAATAGGACAAAGTGATATAACCAAATGATAAAAAAAATATTTCCCTTTAATATTTTATAAGATTCACTTTAGATCAAAATCTAAAAGTAACATCATCTAACACATAGTATGACCTAAAATATTAGATTTTGACAACAAATATTTGAGTGGGTCTTATTTTATAATGATATGTATCTTCACATGTATCATATAGCATCTTAAATTTTGTGAAGTGAAGACCATGACCAAGAATAATTTATCCATGAGGCATATATCTTGTCTCATAATTCAACAAAATTGCTTTTGACAATGTATTTGAAAGGGCATTATAAAATAGGATACAAGTCTAATGGCATGTGTCTCTACGCGTATTACGTAGTGTCTTAAATTTTGGTGAAGAGAAGACCATGGATGAGTTTAATTTCTCCATTGGTGTATATCATATCTTATAGTTGAAAAGGGTGCAACCAATGTAATAAACCACAAGTTTCTTTTGACAACATATTTGAAAGGGCCTTATAAAATAGGATACATGTCTAATGACATGTGTCTCTACATGTATTACATAGTGTCTTAAATTTGGTGAAGAGAAGACCCATAGCTAAGTTTAATTTCTCCATGGGTATATATCATATCTCATAGTCAAAAAAGGTGCAACCAATACATAATAAACCACAAGTTGCTTTCCATTTTCATCATTTGTGCCAAAAATACCCCAATAGTATACTTAGTGGGTAATGCATATATTAATAGGGTTTCCTTTAGGATGTCATGAATGAGAAGTGGTGTATTTAACAAGTATTATTTGATGTCCTCAAATGCATCTGAAAAATCAGCATTCCATTTAAATTTGACATCTTTCTTTAATATTTTATTGAATTGTAAGTTTGGTTTGCCAATTATGCAATGAGTTGTCTAGTCACCTAATCTTCCCTTGGAGGCTACAAATTTACAAGAGGATTTTTTGGAGGAGGCACATTAACAATGAAATCAATATTTTGGCATCTATCTCAATAAACTACCACTTTCATATATTATACACATTTCTTAGGATTTAGTCTAACATTATGTTGGCATTGTGATTCAATGGTTTTTCTAAGGAAGTCTTGAATATGACGTATTCTATTTTTAGATTTTCCAAAGATGGGTTCATCTACAATCTTGTAAATTTTTGTACATTAGGTCATGGAAGATTAATTTCATTTATCTCTTCAACAAGCATCTCCAATATTTTCTAGGTCAATGGGCATAGAGTTGTTGCAAAATCCTCCCCATTGTAGAGTTGGATTTTTCCTAATTTGTGATTTCTCGCATATGTCATACACTTATTTTAGTGTCTCATTCATGTAGTATGTTCTAAGAATCATTTATTCTATTTCTTGAACTTATTACCCTCATCAAGTTATTAAAATACACCCTCTACACAATTTAAACATGTTGTAGATGTTACATTTAGTTCTTTCCTTCTTGGATGCTAATGTCGTTGCAGTAGTGTCATCAAAATCTAAATGTATTTAAACATGAGCTTCACTAGAAGGTAGCCAAATGTATTTTGCACTACATATAGGGCATCAGAGTTACATGATATATTATGTAGTGGATATAGGCTTAGATCTAATTGGATACATGGACTTTGATTGAGTTGGGGATCTTGATGATCACAAGTCCACATCTAGCTACATTTTTTACCTTGGTTTTGGTCCCATTTGTTAATAGAGGAAGAAGTAGCATGCCATTTCTCTCTCTTTGATTGGGGTTAAGTAGGTTGATAGTTAATAGATAATAAATAATAATTTATCTATTATTTTTATTTATTATTAGGTGTTAGTTATTTTATAAGATTCACTTTAGATCAAAGAGGCTGTTATTACACCGTTATGATTTCTTCTCGATGTTGTTGTAAGGCAATGAATTCACAATGATTAGGTTATGAGTTTGTTTTTTATAAGTTTGAAAACAACCAATACCAAATTTGCAATAGTAAGATATATGTTCAGATAATATGATCCACATTGTAGTACTATTGATAAAAATGCAAGAATTGGGAATAAGCAAAACAAAGGTAGTTACATGCAGTCTCCACTGCATAGCCATTGTATAAACTGCTTTGAATAAGGAACAATTAGATGGAAGGGAGAAATAGAGGCAAATATTTAACATGCTTTGATACTATATTGAAATTGTAACAAAGGAGAGAGCACAAGGAATCAATCATTCATCTTCGATATTCTTCATTATAGCATTTAATGACTTTATAATGACTTTATAAAGTCTTTCTTATTTCTAACTTTTCAAACAACCACATAAATAGCATTTAATAATAATAAAAAAATCAATTGAAATTCAGTTACCAATAAAAAAAGACTAGATACAATATAATGTAGCTACAAATAGCTACATCAAGAGCACTAGCTAGTTACCAAAATATAGCCAAAATATTACAGTTTTAGAATTGATATTATTAGGAGATATCGATAAAGTCTATAACAAAAAGGAAAAATAACTGCAACTAATATCAAATATTCTTATCAATCGTACATGGCACAACCTCATTGTCATACTCTTATGTCTTGCCATTAACTTGGATCATGTTGGCTTTGTAGAATAGGGAAAAATCAAGGTTAAGGTCATAAAACAACTAAATTCAAACCCTTAAGCCTTAAACCAACAATGAAGCACAATCCAACATAGAAACACAAAATCTGAAGCAATAATATCTATGTCATGGTTGATTCACCTCCATTGTCCTTCTTCATCTTGCTATAATATGCTTGATTTCCCTAAGATTTTGAGTATGCAACAATAAGCCTAATATTGAAGATTGTACTTGTCTCCTTAGATAGCAATAGTCTAGGTAGCATGAACTAGATAGGTTGAAATGACAATGATAGGTCTCTTTTATAGAAAACCAAATTGGAATGAAGGGCTAGGATTAAAATCCAATAAGACATGTCAATCAATGGTCAAAAATGAAAGTTGTAGTATGAAATAGGGTTAGGGCAAAATTAGGGCCAAGATAGATGAATGGCTAAGATTGAATTATAAAATAGTTCAATTAAGGGTGGAAATTAAATGAGACATGAAGAGATAAGAATGGCAGGGATAAGGAGGTTGGCACAAAAAAAGAGGTTGTTGGAGGAATCTAAATAATTATTATAGAATTACTTAATTTGGGGGGATGGGGGGGAGAGTGAATAAATATATAATGAAAACATTATTTAATTATAGAAGACATGTGAAAGTTGACTTTTCAATTAAATAATGATTTAATTCAAAAGTAGGAGAAAATGAAAAATTAGTAAGTCATTAAGTGAAATAAAATTTATTTAAATTATGGAAAAAAGGCTAATGAACAATTAAATAATTAAAATAACCATTTAATTATAGTGGAAAGTGACAATAATTAAATAAGAAAATTTATTTAATTATAGAGGAAAGGGGACATTAGTGACGTAAATAAATAAATAAAATTTATTTAATTAATCAAAAGAGGGAATAAAAGACAAGAAATGAATTAATTAAATAATTTAAATAATTTAATTATTAGGGATGAAAAGGGGATTGATGACAAAAAATAGTGTTTGTAGGCCTAGGACAATTTTTAGTGTCTACATTTTGCCTCTCTCTATACAATGCATTTTATCATGTTGTGTCAAATAAATTTAGCTCAAAATATGCCCGAGTGTAAATGGGATGGACCCCTGCCCCCTCAGATTTTTTTTGTAAATTTTCCATTTTTTTTTTTTTTAAATTTGAAAATTATTTCGATAAGCTAATTTAATAGCCAAGAATGCGTTTGTGACAAAAGGATTGACTTCTATGACCTTCAGGGTGATAATATTAAGCTTCATGAACACTCATCAAGTGCAACTAGTAAAAACCCTAACCCTAACCCCAATTGGGAGGATGTATAAATAGAATTTGGTTGGTAAATTTAGCTCATTTGTGCATTTTCAACCTTGGTGAATAGAGAGCTTTGGAGAGACTTGTTGCCACAATGTTGTTGGTTCCACACAATGCTCACCGTGGATTTAGAGTTCGGACATTCAAATGGCCAGAGGGCTTTGGGGACCTGGTAAGTACCTCGTACCCACTTTATCAATTTATCATTTTTGAGTAGATTTAGGGCTTTGAATGTGAGCAATAAAATGCAGTGAATGTTGTTCACTGCAATTGCTATCATGAGTGCCACATGTGGGGGAAGTTTTTCGCATTTGTACAGTGCACCACAAGTGTAGGTTATGATTTTGGCGAATGCAGTGCAACACAACTGCAAAGTGCACCACATTTGATTCTCGCACCCCATATGTGGTCAGGAATGACGCAAACATAAATGTGAACCTAATATGTGCAATGAAATGATGTATGTGACAAGGTGGTATACAACTATTTAGGGGTTAATTGTAAGTGACCCTAAAGACACATATGTTGAGGCATGTGACGCAAGTGTGATGGTGCAACACATATGAAAATGTGTGATGCATTTTTCATGTGTGACACTGTATGTGTTTAGTAGTGCAACACAATTGCTTGATTTCAGTTTTTCCCCAGTTTAGGATGAAATTTCTTTTGTAATTTGGGTCTAATAAGTTTGCCTAGGTTTTTGGATTGAGACAATGACTTTTTCTTGTGACCATTGGTTATATTTGCCCCTATTAACACTAGAGAGATTCGTCCATCTACATATCGACTTCAGGATCATTTTTTTTATGCTAAGAAGTATTAGCTCATGCACCTAGGTTTGCATTATTTGACATACATGTCCACCATCAGGGTGAACAAGGGAATACTAATTGCACTTTCTAAGTGATGGAATTTAGAGATGATCTCATTTCAATTCCCAACTGGGGAGGTGGTCCAGTGATGCTTGAGGATGTCTATTGGATCCTAAGACTTTCTATCCATAGAGAGCAAGTGAAATATGATCCAAAGAGTGGGTACCAAGCTATCAAGGACCGGTATGAGCATGAGGATGCTGCGGAGTTAGGCGGTGAGGAGTATGAGATTAGATGGGAGTGCCTAATAGAGAGGTATGAGCGATGGTACTATATATTGTGTAGATTGGTCACTTGGATCATAGTCCAAACCATTGAGGGCATAGGTTTCCAACTGGCTAGGGTGAGGTGCTCATAGGGATGATGGTTAGAGGGACAATATATACATGGGGGCCCTATTTGCTAGCTATGTTGTACTTTCAGTTGCACAACATTGCCTACTATGATGCTCAATCAATCAAGTGCGGGGTGATATTATTGATGACATAGGTGTGGGAGCGCATCATCATGTTTTGTCCACCTATGGGAAGATAGTTGGGTGATGGGATGCCTTATATCTATTTATATGGTAGAGTAGTGACTCAGACCCATTTCAAGGATGTGATATATTGGCAGCATGGGATCGACTTGCTTGGTAGTTTCATATGGAGGCCTTAAAGAGATTTTCAGCCATGGAAATATGAGGATGAGCACTTACCATGGTGTCATTAGCTGAGATTCCTGATTAGATGGATATTCCAATCAAAACATATCATTGAGATGTACTTTCCAGAGTGAGTGCAAAGATAGTTTGGGGAGTGTCAGGGTATGCCAATAAGGATTGCAGAGTTTGCATGGTCCTTATGAAAGATAAAGCCATGGGGTCAGATGATGCTAGTGGTTGTGGCATGTTGGTTACCAGATTTGTCACTTCAATTAATAATCCCAGGCCCACATGAATGACAATCTGGCCAATAGTTGAGCCACTTGCGATGGTAATTGCAAGTGCTCTCTACTTATTTTAGAAGGCACAACTACCTTCAAAAAATGTGCAATGAATAAAACATGATGTATGCTTTTATCTAGAAAGCAGGAAAGGTAACTAAAACATACCCATAGACATGAAAGTAAGTGTGAAAAGATGATTAAACAGGAAAGACAATATTATAAAGTCCGCTCATTCCATAATCATCGCTAATTTTCAGGGAAAGAGAAAGAACAACAAATCCTTCAACAAATGATCTAAACTGAATTCAAAGCTTTAGAATTAAATACATATGCAATCCAATTAAACATAAGAACATTGAAAATTAATTACCATGGAACAAAGTTCATGTAATCAAAGAAAAACATTTATAAATTCAAAGACTTTAAATTATTCCCTTAATCTTTTCAATGCCAAAAATACGAGTTCACAGACTCGACACTCCTATACAATCAAATTGAGTTACAAGAAAACTAAGCTAATCCCCCTCTTCCCTCCTGGAGAATCTCCTCTTGTTTTAATTTTCTTTCCCCTTTTATATTCTGAAGTAGCTATTCATAATGGTCACTATAACGATCGATATTGAAATAATTCACCAAGAAACGGACACAATTCCATTACGCCCCAAAATTTCAGTTATCACTCATAATTACAAAGTTTCCATGCATGCAAAATAAAGACTCAATCTGTTTTGGAAGAAATCGTTTTCATTGGCAGTCGCATAAAGAAGCCAAGTCACTAAACCATCGGAAGAGCCGGGGCTCTAAACAACTCCATTAGCATTTCTATAACAAAATTGTTAAATTCAGCTTGCTCCTCCTCTTTATCTAAAAAAAAGATCACCCTGCAATATTAGGCATAGCTGGTCTTCTCCTTCCATGCTAGTGAACGTAACTCAAAAATAATGTCGAGTTGTTCCTCCTCGAGCCCCATCAAATTCGACTGTTTGACTGGCACAAGCTCGTTTTCCCATTTTGCAACTTCACCAAGAAGCACCATGTTGAAGAAAACCTAGAATTAAAATTCTACCACCTTTGCTTCATTCATAAGCTCACTGGAAGGTGACGGTGAAGAAAGGAATTTATTTATTAAGGAAAAATGTGCAAATCTATTACCATATCTTCTCCACCAACTTTTCATTTAAGATTTGTCCTTTCAAAAGATCCAAAATATTACGTTTAAACATCGAATTGGCATTTCAAGGCAGTTGAGAAGACATTCCTTAAAAAATTCATACGATGGATTAAATGAGCTGACATATAGAGAAGTGTGCCTCCAGTCAGGTCTTCCTGTTGCTAGAAAATGAAAACTCCAAACCATATGTCGGAGGTTCGAAGGTTTCAAGAACTCTCGATAAGCTGACTATATACAACAATTGACTAATAAGCCTTGGCATGACGAAGGTATAAGTAATTCGGTTAGTCAGGAAGTTTCAAAACTAATGAACCCTCCAATTGGTTAGGGAAATCAGGAGGACCACAACATCACTAAAGATACATCTACAAGAGAAGTTTAAAAATTGATTTAATAATTGGTGGGTAACATTGGCTCTGATTGGGGACTGCATTTCTCAGTGAAATATAGAGGACTCCAGAATCTCATGACAGACCAGTTCAAGCCCATTGTGCACAGAGTCGAAGGAAAAACATAAAAAAAGAAAGCTATTTGTAGAGGGGCAAGGGAAACCGGACACAAGCCAAAAATAGGATAAGAAATCCCCCAAAACCAAAAAGAAAAACAACCAACAAAGCACAACAAACACCCTATTGTATACATGGCTTGAAGACCCTAAATCCAGAGAACATGATGTTCATGCGAATCCATTAACAAACTAAGAGAAATAAGACCCCCGATGGAAAAGAGACATGCAACCATGAAGTGTTTGCAGAAGTAGCAATAGCACACAAGTATTTACTAAAACAAAGGACTCCTTGTAGCGTAAAAGACGTATCTCATTATGTCCATTAGGAACACCTTGAATATAACTTGTTTTAGTTGCTCTGAGTAGGTCAAACCAACTTCTTTGAAAGGAACCACATTGTTCACCTTGAGTTAGATCAACTTCATTCTTGAACCAACTATTATCTACAAAAAATTTTAAGCACAAACTAGCAACTTGAGAATAACCATTCTCAAATTGCTCGTAGAAATTCAAAAAATTATTTTCAACACTTACATAATTTGATTGGCTTTCTTCTTTTTGCTCATCATTGTTTCCAAAATTGTTTTCAAAAGAAAACTTATCCATTCCATCCTGGTTATGGGAAATGGATAAAGAGTGTACTGTTGCTGATTCAGATTCAAATAAATCAAAAAGAGGGTTATCCCTTACTCTTGAATTCTCATCATATTTTGTTGGCTTGTATAATGCATTGATTTGTCCCGAGGTGATCTTGCTTTCAATCTCTTCCAATTCTTCTCCTGCCTTTATTTCTTCTATAATGTTCCATTTAGAGGCAACATTCATCATTTCTTTGTTTAAATGTGCATGGATGACATTAGGAATCAAATATTATTTATGTGGACTACATATTAAGTTAACCTCCAATTATACAACTGATGATTGCAGCATCTGAATATTATTTTCTTTAAGTATGGGATCAAATTTAATAGGAATTATGTCTTTTCCTCCGGTACAAAAATAATCCTCAGTGATAAAAGATGAAGGTTGAGAGTGTTCATTATTCATAACTTTAGTAGCTTCAGAAGAATCCAACAATCTCTTTTCCTTGAACTTTTCAATCAATGCATTCCTCGAACTTGTGATTTTTACAAAACCCTTTGGGACTGTGTGGGACAAGATTTGCATAAAGTGCATTTGGAAGCTTTTCATTCCAAATCCCTAGGCCATCTTATTAAAAAAGGAAATGTAAAATTCATACCTAAGTCTGGTGATACTGAAGACATCTATAACTACTGACCCATCACACTCCTCAATGTATCCTACAAAACCATCTAGAAAGCCCCTTGCCCTAAAAATTTATCATATTCTCCCTCAAATCATTCTCCCGAAGCAAATTGAGTTATTTCTTTTCCATTTCACAGAAGTTAATCATGCTCGAGAAATCTTAAACCATGGCTTGTGGTATGTCCAGTTCTCTTTGTTGGTATTCCAACCATGGACCTGAGAATTTATGTGTTTGATGATGGGAAGTTAAGGGCATCGATTTAGATTGAGTTTCGCAGCCTCCCCTTGACATTTTTATAACACATAGAATGTTCTTTGGGGAAGGTTATTTGTATTGAACCAAATCGGTTTTACCAAGCTCATCCTAAAAATGAGATTGTGTTGAAGTATATCTCTCTAAAGACTTGAAAGAGTGTATAGATATTCAAATCGGCAACTCTTGACACACCTAGAGGGTTTTATATTTAAATTTTTCAAATACTTATTTTAGATTTCAACTTGTTGATCAAAATATCAAAGATCATCCTCTTGTTGCCCCTAGAGTTAAGTCCCCACCAAAAGAACATGAGAAATATCATCTTGTAAAAGCTCCTACTTCTAAAATAGAAGAAAAATGGACTATAGTGACAAGACGAAAGAAAAATTCTAATGGCCCATAAGGCCGACAACTAAGACTCTGAAGCCTTCAATTGAAGTTTCAAACCCTTCAGAGAAGGGTAAGGAGATGTATAATACTACAATGATGTACTCGCTCAACCAAGGTTCTCTACAATGCCTCAATCAACATCTATGTTGACAACTCAAACAACCATTCCTTCTCTTGCTATATGATCTCTTAGGAGATCTTGTAGCCCTTCCAGAAAGCTTGAGGAAGGATAGTTTTTTATAGAAAAATAAAGAATTTCCTCTCCTCCACTTCAGATGGGGTCAGTGGGCACCCAAGTTTTTTTATAGAATCACTTTTTCTCTCTAGAAGAGCTAACCATACATGAATTCTCTCTCCTGGAATTCTTGAGGTCTTACAAACCTCTCTATGAAGTATTTTTTAGGGATACTTTTTAGAAACATGCTACCATTGATGTATTATGTCTTTAAGATGTTAAAATTATTGATTTTTTGTTATCTACTGCATGTCGAGTCATTAGGCCAGTAATTATGACTTTATCCATTTGTCATGTTTATGATCGTGGTGGGATATCACCCTCTTGTGACCACATTGGCATGATTGCATCATGGATCATGGATCTGATCCCACGTATCAGTTGATTTGGATCCTTTTGAACATTGATAATCATTCATTTGGGATTATCAATTTTTATGCCTCCAATGATAAAGTGTTGAAAGATCTCTTCTTTGGTGATGGATCACCAATTGTTTGTTGGTGGCTACTTGGGTTATGTGTGGTGATTTTATTATGGTTGAGATGGAATTTGACAAAGAGGGTACTTAGCCTTTTTAGTGGGAATTTGGTGAGAGGGACACATGGTTTTACATGCACAATAAATTGGGTATCTTTGACCCCAATATTGGCCACCACCATTCTCATTATTTATGACATACTTGGAGTAACTTTCAGATTGGGCCTGACATAATTTTTAAGCATCTTGATTTTACAATGATCTCCACTCAATATTTCTTTTTATTCTCCAACTATTCTCCTCTTTCAATTATACCATTGGTGGATGTGACCTTGTCAAACTACTTTCCCATTAATTTCAGATTTTTTTGGCAAGTGGGCTTGCCTTGATCATGCAAATCTCTTTTTTTTTTTAATACTTCCTTGTTGAGCCACCAGTCCTTGCCAACCCACATTAAAAAAATGGAAACTTAAGTGTAGATCCATTCATGTATCGGGTTGGATTTCCTAGTGGAATATCGCCATTACCCACATTGCATGATTTCTTTACATCAATGGGTGGCAACTATCCATTTTTCATAAAAAATCATATGAAGCCACCATTTGAGATCTTTGAAATGCCACAAAGGCCTTAGTTGCGAACCCTTTCTCCTTGGACCTTGCAGGTTGGAGTTGTAGAGTTGAGACATCAAAAGCAAGTTGTTGATAGCTATGCTACAAGAGATGCTCTAATCAAAGCCAAAATTCATTGGCTTAAAATTGGTAATCATGCCTTGAAGGAATTTTTTATTGCTCTTAGAGCCCAACACACTTCACATGGAATCAAGAAGATCAAGGAAGGAAAAATTGTGCTCACATATTTTCCTAACATACTCCAGGCCTTTCTTAGGTATTATGAAAATGTTTTCACCACCCAAGATCACACTCTTGAGCATGCAAGAGCTCTCTAAGAATGTCTCAGAGTTGTGCCTAACAAGCTTTCTTCTACTTAGAAGTCTTATATAAGAAAATACTCACCATTGAAGACCTCAAGGAAGCTATGAAATTTATGGTTGATGATAAAGCCTCAAGAATTGATGGTTTCCCTTGCGAGTTTTACAAAACCCTTTGGGACTATGTGAGACAAGATCTATGTAAAGTGCATTTAGAAGCTTTTCCTTCCAAATCCCTAGGCCATCTTATTAACAAAGGAAATGTAAAATTCATACCTAAGTCTAGTGATACTGAAGGAATCTATAACTAGTGACCCATCACACTCCTCAATGTATCCTACAAAATCATATCCAAATCTCTTTCCCTGAGAAATTTTCATCTTCTCCCTCAGATCATTTGCCTAGAGAAAATCGCGTTTATTAAATCTAGATTCATTCTAAATAACATCATTTTTGTTTGGGAAGGTATGTAGTGGGCCAATTGCTCCCACTAGAAAGCCATTTTTTTGAAAATTGAATTTGCTAAAGATTATGACCGCATAAAGTGGTCCTTCATTCTTGCTATGCTTTCTACTTTGGGTTTTGTCCCAATTTTATTCAATCTGTGAGCATGCTTTTTGGGGATGCCTTAACTTGCATCACTATTAATGGCCACTAGTCCAATCTTTGGCTTGTTTGATTCTATTTGCCAAGGTTTCCCTCTTCCCCCTTCTTTGTATGTCCTTATTGCAGAAGGTTTCAACTATCTCTTGGCTCACTTTGTCTCCTGTGGTTTAGTCCAAGGGGTCACCTTGCCTAATTCACAGACTCAACTTGTTAATGACCATTTTGGTGATGATTCTTTTTTTATTTTTTTGGAGGATGAAGACAACATCAAGGCCACCTTTAGGTTCCTAAAAATATTTTTCTTGGATTTTGTGTTTTCTATTTAGTGGCACAAAACTCAATGTTATTGGCAGTCTATTCTCCCTAGACCTCCCTAGATGCAACAATTTGGATGGAATTGGATCAATAAAGGAAAAAAAAATCATATTCCTTGGCATTCCCTTTGCCTTTCAAGCTTCTCCATTAGACTTATGGAAAATTTTTCCCAATAAAATCGAGAAAAAACTACCTTTTCGGATCACCAAGCTTCTTTCTTTTGCTGAAAAATTTCAGGCATTCTCTCTAAAATTTTTGTTGCCACTCATGTTTATTATTCTTCATGTTGGGACCCTTCTAAGGACTATTACGTGAAGCTAGAGAAGCTTAGTAGGAATTTTATTTGGGCCTCTTTCAAGATACACGAAGGATTCCATCAAGTTGCTTGGGAATTTTTCTTCCTTCTTAGAGATTCTAGTGGCCTTGGCCTTTTGGAAACACAAAGGCAATGGATTTCTCACCATGCCAAATGGATTATATGATCCCTTACTAGAAATGAAACCTAGAGGATTCTCTTGAGACACTACATTTCCTTGGTATATTCTACATATAGGCTTTCCTAGAAAGGGATTGGTCTTCACTCCCTTCTCATAATGAAAGATCTTATTCAAATTGAGGGCACTTTTGTTGCCAAAAGAATTCGACGTTCCTAGGAAGCCATTAAACCTTGGCTCAATTGAAGCAACATTGGATTCCAAAAAGGATTATCTTTTAACCAACACAATATTTGGTGGTCTCCTCTATCTGCTAGTATGGGAAACTCTCTTACCAAATTACCTTGGCTCAAAGCCCTCATATTTCACAAGATTTAAGGCATTTAGACTCCAAAGGATTTTTTTTGAGACCCACAATGAGCATCATGTCATGGGAAGTTTTCAAAGCCAAGTTTTTCTTAACTTATTTCGACTAGGAAACCTTTGAAGGATCCTTCTGTTGGCCTTTCCATTGCACCAAAAGATCAACATCTCAATGCCCAATACAAGCATCAGTTAAGATCCACGGGAGGCGGTTAAACCATGTCATGAACCCAAAGGGAGATACTGGTGGTTAGTCCAACAATCCCCCCCTCAATGTCACCTGAGGGGTTCGAACTCGTGACCTGCTCTGATACCAATTGTTGGCCTTACTGTTGCACCAAAAGATCGACCCATCAATGCCCAATACAAGCATCAGTTAAGATCCACGGGAGGTGGTTAAACCATGTCGTGATCCCGAAGGGAGATGTTGGCAGTTAGTCGAACACCATCAATGCCATTCCAATTGATATGCTTCATAAAATTGGCATTCATTCCTCCAAACCTTGGAGGAAAGGTAGGAAGTGGGGTCAAAATAATGCCTTCAGGAATTACAAGCCTCAACTTGGATACTGGCATGAATTTCACCTCATCTCTTGATGGTTAACCATTTGAACTAGATATGGCACCTGTAGTCGCCTGTTTTAGTTTGGCACCACATATTCATCAATGTGTGGGTTGCGATTGTTGAGCCTAAGCTCACCCACTTTTCTTGGTGTATTCTTTTCTAAGGCTTACTTGTGGGTTCTAGGCTCACCCACCTAGGGTTTCCTAACCCTCATTGTCTATTTTGTGTGAAATTATAGAGTTTTAAGCACCTCTATTGGTTCTATTCCAAATCTCAATAGTTGTGGAATTGGATTCATGATTTCTTTCAACCTTTTCAAGTAGAACCTTTTTCTTGGAATATGGTTCTTTTGGGGGATTGGCCTCACATTACCCACAAGTATAACCAGATTTGGCATGTTTTCAGGGTGGAAATCCTCTTCGAAATTTGGAAAGATAGAAATGATGTTATTTTTGCTCTTAGCTAGCTTGATAAGCATATTTTTTTTTTTTCTAAGCTACTATATGCTCAAATGTGTCAATGTAGATTCAAGTGTAAGCTAACAAAGTTGCACTAGAAGTGGGTCACCTTCAAGAGCTCCTAGACCACTAGGGGAATGCCCCCTGCATTGTCGCTCATGTCTCACCTTTTCTAGCTTCCTCTTAAGTCCTATCACTCTCTAAGGGCCACTTTCAGGGTAGGAGTAGCTCTGCCCAAGACTCTCAAGTGGTGTGTCCTTGCTCCCCCACCCAAACTTGACATTGTAGTGATTAGTCATCTCATAATAATTTACCTTCCCCTCCTCCTCGGGTTGCTTTGGGGTGTCCTTCAAGAGGGGCTTTTGGTGGTGGTGTCTCTAGATGGCCCTCTAGCAAAGCTCTTGGTTAACTGCCTATCGACTATTCCAAGTGGCTCTCGCATTTGGATCTAGCGATCTCTCTCACTCCACAAGAAGATAAAGACAAGGATGATGACAAATGGGATCCTCCTTATGTCACTTTGAACCCTGTTGATGTGTGAGGTAGGCTGGATGACAAGGACCCTCCTCCTGTTGTTGGCACTGCTCTTACCACTTAAGCAATTTTATTTTTGTATTTCTCTATTTTTGGGCTCAGCCCATGTGACTTTCTAGGGTGTACCTTCTTACCACCCACCCTTTTTTGTGAATATGTGTATTATTATCTTTAATTGATAGTAAGTGCCACTTATTCATTAAAAAGTTATAATATAGAATATTTTTTGAGCTTAGAGATATGTGTCTAAATAAGAGCAAAAAAATACTATTTTAATTTGATATTAATAAATTTTGTAAAAATGATATATATATATATATATATATATGAATAGGAAACTATCTATATTAATTTATAAAGATAAAATTACATATTCACAAAAAAAGGTGGGTGGTAAGAAGATGTAAATAATGTTTATTTATATTATTTACTTTTAAATATATAAAAGAAATATTATTCTAATATTACTTTTATACAATTGTTTATATATGTAATTAATATTAATATATCTTATTTTTAGAAAAATCTATGGAAAATATGTTTAGAGATATCATTCATGTGATGTTCAAGTTTAGTTAAAAATGTTACATCTCATTATTTTGACTTCTCAATGTTTTTCATAATTTTTTCTAAAAATAAATTCAAATTTTAAAAATATATAAAAAAAGAACACATTAATATATTAAAGTATAATATTAATTTATTGACTTAACTCCAAATAAACACAATTATCTCCCCATCTTAATTTTCCTACTACAAATTTAGAATTAAAAATAATATTCTTAAATTAAAAATTAACTCTTATATTTTTTCAAAAGAAACTTTTAATTGTAAAATTGCAAAATATTTTAATTATGAAATATTAGGACCCTTCATCCACAAGCTACAAGGTCCATAATACATACCATTAAAAATCTTCCATAATTTTTTTTTGAAAATCCACAAATTAATATTATAGTAAAGATAAGTTATTAAAATATACTATAGGGGAGATATTAATACATAAAATTTATTTCTAAGTTAAAAAGCTTATAAATTATTTTAAAAAATCGTAATATTATTGTTAAGTTTTAAAAAAAATACAATGAAGATTGTTCTAGGTAGAGAGGGGATGTGAGCTTCTTGAAACAATTGTTATTGTTTATCTTTCTAACGTTTTTTATTTATAATTTGAGAGAACAAAGTTATTATAAACAATCAAAATGTGTTAGATCAATTGAAAATTCTATTACATTTTAAAACTTTGGAATATATTTAAAATTACAACTCTTAGAAATATTTTTACAATTTTATAAAATCTTCATTTTGTTGTTTATAAATTGAGGCCTCACAAAATATATAATTAAAAAATATTATTAAAACAAAGAAAACTTGAAAAATTCACAAATTAGTGTAAATAACACATTTATTATTGTTAACTAATAAGTTATTCACTAAATCCCCACATAAACAATTAGAGCCTTGACTACAACTACATGCAACTCTTTTCAATTAAATTGTGGAAGAACAACTCCACACAAGTTGTCGAGGAGGAAAACATGAAAGAAAAATCTTAAAATACTATCTCATTAATTGCTAATTTCTAATTTTCAAGCTAGCTTCAACTTCCACGCTAGTATTATGTGTACATACATATAGATATGTACACATCATATATATCTATATTTATGTATACATCATATCAATTTAAGGATTAAGAATTAAGAAACATATTTAAGGATTAAGAATTTTTTATTCTGGTATTGTACATATCTATATGTATGTACACATCATATTAGCTTGAAATTTAATGCTAGTTCGAAAATTAGAAATTAGTCATTAATGGGTAATATTGTAAGGTTTTTTTCTAATGTTTATCTCCTCTACAACTTGTCTTAGGTGGTTCTTCCATAATTTTAATGAAAGAGTTTCATGTAGTTTTAGTTACTTGATATTGATTGTTTATATGAGATTTATTAAATAATCTATTAGTTAACAATAATAAATCTATTAATTAATTAGTAATTTGTGAATTTTTCAAGTTTTCTTTATATTAATATTATATTTTTTAAGTTGTAAATGAAAAAATAAAATTTTATAATGCAAAAACAATTCCAAGAGCTACAATTTTTCAATTGCATCATCTTGTTGATGGATTGTGGAGTGTGATCTCCAAAGTTGATTTAAAAAACTCACACATTTTAAATTGAGATACTTGAACCTTATTTAAGAATCATTTTAGTTATATGAAAAGTTATTTTATTTTATTTACATAAGAGCTATTTTGGGCCACTAATTCCACCCCTTGCTCTCATTGTAGTTATGTCTCTCCATATAATAAATTATTTATTAAATCTCCACATAAACAATAGTGCCTTAACTACAACAACCTCAAAATCATAGAAGAACTACCTAAAACAAGTTGTAGAAGAGGAAAACATTAGAGAAATGCCTTAAAATATTACCCTCAATTGCTAATTTCTAATTTATAAACTAACCTCAAATTCCAAGCTATTATGTCTTGTACATCCATATAAATATGGACATAATTGGAACAGTAATAGGGAATTCTTAACCCTTAAAGTTTTTTATCAACTCAAATGCTATCAAACCAGTATTCATGGATAACTTAGAAGCTAACCAACAAAATCTTATTAAAGAACTAATTTAATTTATTTAAAAGAGTTATTTTATTTACTTAAGACTTCATTTATCTTTTAGAACTATTTAAGAGTTATTTTATTTTATTTACATAAGAGTTATTTAAGTCCACCCTTTGTTGTCATTGTAGTTATGTCTTTGAATATAATAAACTATTTATTAAATTCACATAAACAATCAATGTCATAACTATAACTACATCAAAATTGTAGAAGAACTACTTCAAACAAGTTATAGAGGAAAAATACATTAGAAAAAACCTAAAATACTACCCTTAATAATTGATAATTTCTAAGCTAACCTCAAATTCCAAGCCAGTATAGGTATCCATATACATATGGACATAACGAAAACCATAATAGGAGATTCACAATCGTTAAAATTCCAAGCTAGTATATGTGGACATACATATACATATGGGCATAACCAAAACCATAATAGGAGATTTCCTATCGTTAAAGATTTTTTTGTGTTGACTTCTTAGGATTGGCATGTCCTAGCCAAATTTCGAAGCAAACCTGAGGCTAATCCCTAGGTAGTAGGTTTTGTGTCAGACATATCGGATATCCGATTTTATATATATATAATTAAAAAAAATCTAATATAGTTTTTAATATATGATTTTAAAAAATGAAAATTTCAAATCAAATATCCAATTTATTTTATATATAATTTTAAAAATTCTAATATAGTTTTTAATATATGATTTAAAAAATTGCAATAAATGATTTATATTTTATTTTAATATATCTAGTTGAGAATATACAATATATTTTTATAATTCAATTAATTTATGATAATCTCTTATGAAATTATGTATAATATATAATATATTATACTATAGATTCTAGTTAATGTATAAATATATATATATATATATATTAAGTTAATATATAAAATATTATATTACTAATATATTAAATATTTAAATATTCTCTCTTTCCCTCCCTCCCTCTCTCTCTCTCTCTCTCCTCCTCTTCCCCTTTTCCTCTCTCTCTTCCCCCTAATTCTCTCTCCTTCTCTCAGACCCTTCTTCCCCTCTTCCCCTCTCTCCTCTCTCTCTCTCCTTCCGCTCCTCCCCTCCTAATTCTCTCTCCCCTCCTTCCCCTCTCTCTCTCTCTCTCTCTCTCTCTCTCTCTCTCTCTCTCTCTCCTATTCTTCCCTCTCCCTTGTACCCCCTCCCACTCTCTCTCTCTCTCTCTCTCTCTCTCTCTCTCTCTCTCTCTCTCTCTCTCTCTCTCTCTCTCTCTCCCCTTCTCTTCCCATCTTCCCCTCCCTCCGGCCCCACCCTCTCCCTCCCTCTTCTTCCCCCTCCCCCTCACTTCCCTCCCACCTCTCCCTCCCTCCCTATCTCCCTCTCTCTCCCCCTCTCTTCCCTCTCTCTCTCTCTATCTCCCCTTCTTCCCCCCTTCCCCTTGCCCTTCCCCCTCCTAATTCTCTCTCTCTCTCCCCTTATTCCCCCCTTCCCCTCGCCCTTCCCCCTTGGTGGGGAGTGTTATATCTCAAGAGAACATTTTTTCTTCCTAAGACCTATTCCTTGTTCTTCCTAGGGTATTCTTCTCTACCCTACTCAGAGGCCACTCCTAGGACCCCCAATCTCCTTATAGAACTCTCCACCAATTTCAAATGCTTGCCTTCACTCTCACATCACCATGAGCTCCCATGGGCTCAATTTTGCTACAAAGTTCCCAAACCTTTCTTGGGGTTTGGAATAGGTCTTCCAGCTATTCCTTGTGTGATCTTGCTCCACTTTGATCCATCTGGTAGGTTTCTTTCCTCATTTGACTATCAAATTCAAGAAACTTAGTTTATAGGCCTTGTAGCCTTTTTGACCAATTAGGCCTCCAAAAACTAGTATTCTTGGATTAATGCCTAAAACTCCTTAACAAACCCCCAAAATCTTCATGGATCCTCACTATATACCTCCTAGGCTTCAATATTTCCTAGGTCTTAGATCCCCTTGACGTTTGTACACATGCTTTTCACCAAACCCCTATTTTCAAGGGTTTTTAGGGCAAGTGTCACAGTCCAATTTCTTTAGTTTAATTGAGGGCTCTAATGGCCTCCTCTGCACTCCTCCTTACATACACATGTCCAAGACACATTCCCATACACCCCTACACCTTGAATTGGCACAAAAAAATCCATTTAGCAAGTCTTCTTGCTGCTGTTCTGTCCAAGCTTCTAGCCAGAATGCCCGTGTACTCACCTAGAGCTTGATGGTTACATCAATTGCCCTATGCACAAAGAATCCTAAATAAATATTTGCACTATGTACATATTCCCCTACTTGATTCCAAGTGGCCATGGAAGCTTTGACATGGGAAGTCAAGTGGAGAGCATTATATACAAAACTATCCCTGAATCGCGCAGTGAAACCAAGAACCCAAAACAAATTGCAAAACCTTAACCAATTGAACTAAATGAATAAAATAATGCTACACAAGGTAGGAACAGGTCACAAATGAAAGTCTCAAAGCATTATTTCATTCCTTTCAATCCATTAATTGACTGGATGAAGGCTCTGTCATAGAAATCAAACAAATTTGCTCTTTTCCAAGTCACAATCTCTTGTTTCCAAAACTCAATCCATACAATAGCTTTCCCACCTATCATATTATGGTTTTGTTAACCTTATATACCTTATGCCCACATTTTAGGACCCTTAGGTTGGTCTTAGAACATCATTAATGCCATTTTCCAACTTTTAGGACAAATTTCCAAGACAACATTGTCAAGATTTGCCTAATCTCCTCATTAAGACTTTCCCAAACTTCAAGGCTCTAAACTAACTTAACTTTGACACAACTCACACATCAATTCAACCTTGGGACTTTATAACTTAGTCCTTATTACCTTGGTGGTTGGCTAGAACCACCTACAAGCCAAAATTTGTAAAGATCTCTCCAAAAGACCTTAAGGTGCTCCTGCACCATTCTCCCCCTGCAACAAAGAAGTTAAGGAACCTATGGTGTTAAGAACTTCTCACTGATTCCATTTCTTGAAATCACTCTCTGCTATCCAAGTATCCTCTAACTCTGGTTGGTGTCTCCACTTCACTAGGTGCTCCATGTATGTCTTGTGACTAGTCTTCTTCTTCACCCTTGAATCCAGAATCTTGTCAACCTATGGTCTGATCTGATCAAGTACCTTGAGTCCTTCCACATCCTTACTCACCTCAGCACTATACTATTCCTCATCCATTTCTGGTCCTTTATACTTCACCAAGTCCTTCACATTGAAGATAGGCGAAATTGACATCTCCTTGGGTAAATCCACTTTGTATGCATTTGTTCCATACTTAGCCAACACTTTACATGGCCCTATCCTTTTCATCTACAAATTACTTGGTATGCCTTTCTGTAGTTTTTCCTTATTCAAGTATACCATCACCAAATCACCTATTTCAAATTGTAGTTCTATCTTCCCTTCATCTCTTTTAGCCTTCAACTTTTGGTTAGCCTCCATTAATGTCTTCTTTACCTACTCATGAACCTCTCTCATTGACTGAGAAAAATCATCAGCATGCCCATTGATTCCTTCATAACCTTTTAGGTCTCTCAACTCAAGTACACCTCTTGGATGTAACCCATATACAATCTCAAATGGACTCTTACTAGTAGACCTGTTTGTGCTATCATTGTAGGCAAATTCTACCTATGAAATTACTTGTTCCCATCCTTGTCCATACTCCTTAGTTAGACACCTCAAAAAGTTACCAAGTACCCTATTTATCACCTTTGTTTGTCCATCCGTTTGAGGATGATATGTTGAGCTATGAGAAAAGTTGGTTCCTAACCTCCTCCAAAGAGTTTTCCAAAAATGTCCCATAAACTTCACATCTCTATTGCAACTATGCTCTTTGGCAACCCATGTATCCTCACTACCTCCTTGAAGAATAGATGTGTAATATGACTTGCATCATGTGTTCTTTTGCATGGGATGAAATGGCTCATCTTGCTGAATCTGTCCACTACCACAAACACACTGTCAAAACCAGTCAGTGTCCTAGGTAGCCCTACTATGAATTCCATGCTTATGCATTCCCATGGTCTATTTGGGATAGGTAATGGCTGATAAAGACCTGCATTTGTTGATTTTCCCTTTGCCTTTTGACACACTCCACATTGCTCAACATACCTTCTTACATCTCTTTGCATCTTAGGCCACCAATAGAACCTCTCCACTAAGTCTAGGGTCTTGTTCAATCCAAAGTGTCCACTCAAACTGCCATTGTGCTTTTCTTGAATAAGATTCTCCCTCATGGAACCTCTTGGAACACATAATTGTTTCCCTCTAAAGAATAGTCAATTCTGCAAAGTATAATCTGCATATTCACTTTGAAAATGGTTTTCAAAACCAGTACATACCTTGTAGATCATTGAGAAATCAGAATCTCCTGCATATAGGTCTTTGAATCCTTCAACCCTTGTGCTCTACAACTGTATCTCTTGAATGGTAAGCAATATCCTACTAAGGGCATCTGCAACCTTGTTGTTAACCCCTTTCTTGTGCTTGATAGTAAAGGTGTATGACTGCAAAAATTCCATCCACTTGATGTGCCTCAAACTGAGCTTCTCTTGAGTATTGATGTAGCTTAGGGCCTGATTGTCGGTGTATACCACAAATTATTTGGGCAATAGGTAGCACCTCCAATTTTTAAGAGCTTGTACTAAAGCATACAACTCTAAGTCATAGGATGAGTACCTAGACTTTGCTTCATTCAACCTTTCACTAGAGAATGCCACTGGCCGGCCTTCTTGGCTTAGGATTGCACCCACTGCTATGTTGCTTGCATCACATTCCACTATGAATGGTTTGTCAAAACTTGGTAAAACTAGGATTGTTTGGGTATCTATCTCCCTCTTCAATCTTTCAAATCCTTCATTGGCTTCTTTGGTCCACAAAACTTTGTTTTCAATCCTCCTTTGATGGTGTCAAGGATCGGTGCACATATTTCACTAAAAATTCTAACAAACTTCCTATAGAATTGTGCTAATCCATGGAAACTCCTAACTTCAGTCCCTGTCTTGGGAGTAGGCCAACTGAGAATGGCTTCAACCTTGCTCTTGTCCATCTTCAAGTTCCCTTGAGATACTACAAATCCTAGGTAGACTAACTCTTGCTTCATAAACTCACTCTTCTCAAGATTTATGGTGAGCTTCTCCTCTTGAATTTTCTTCAACAGAAGTTCTAGGTGCTTCATATGTTCTTCTTCTTTTTTTTCTAAAGATGAGGGTATCATCCAAGTAGACTACCAAAAATACTCCAATATAGTCCTTCAAAACCTCATTCATCACCCTCGTAAAGGTGCTAGGTGCATTTGTAAGCCCAAATGGCATTACTAACCACTCATATAACCCCTCTGTACTTTTAAAAGCTGATTTCCATTCATATCCCTCTTTCATCCTAATCCGATAGTAGCCACTTTTCAAATCAATCTTGGAGTAGTACTTAGTACCCCCTAAATAGTCCATTAAGTCTTCTATCCTAGGAATAGGGAACCTATATCTAATGGTTATCCTATTTATTGCCCTAGAATTTGTACACATTCTCCACTTATCTCCCTTCTTAGGTGCCAACACCACTAGAACAACACATGGGATTATGCTTTTTCTGATCAACCCTTGGTCCAAAAGTTATTGAATTCCTTGTTCTGCTCTGGTGTCATTTCGTAAATTTTCCATTTTTTTTTTTAAATTTAAAAATTATTTCAATAAGCCAATTTAACAACCAAGAATGCATTTGTGACGAAAAGATTGACTTCTATGACCATCAGGGTGATAATATTAGGCTTCATGACCACTCATCAAGTGTAGCCAATAAAAACCCTAACCTTGACCCCAATTGGGAGGATGTACAAATAGAATTTGGGTGGTAAATTTAGCTCGTTTGTGCATTTTCAACCTTGGTGAATAGAGAGATTTGGAGAGACTTGTTGCCACAATGTCACTGGTTCCACACAATGCTCACCGTAGATTCAGAGTTTGGACATTCAGATGGCTAGAGGGCTTCGGGGACCTGGTAAGTACCTCGTACCCACTTTATCAATTTATCATTTTTGAGTAGATTTAGGGATTTGAATGTGAGCAATAAAATGCAGTGAATGTCGTTCACTACAATTGCTATCGTGAGTGTCACATGTGGGGGAATTTTATCACATTTGCATAGTGCACCACAAGTGTAGGTTAGGATTTTGGTGAATGCAATACAACACAACTGCAAAGTGCACCGCATATGTGGTCAAGAATGACAGAAACACAAATGTGAACCTAATATGTGCAATGAAATGATGTATGTGAGTGGTATACAAATATTTAGGGCTAATTGGAAGTGACCCTAGAGACACATATGTTGAGGCATGTGACGCAAGTGTGATGGTGCAACACATATCAAAATGTGTGATGCATTTTTCATGTGTGACACATGTGCTTAGTAGTGTAACACAATTGATTGATTTAAGTTTTTCCCCATTTTAGGATGAAATTTATTTTATAATTTGGGTCCAATAGGTTTGAATAGGGTTTTGGATTGACGCAATGAATTTTTCTTGTGACCATAGGTTATATTTTCCCCTATTAACACTAGAGAGAGAGTCGTCCATCTACATATCGACTTCAAGATCATTTTTTTACGCTAAGAAGTATTAGCTCATGCACCTAGGTTTGTATTATTTGACATACATGCCCACGATCACGGTGAATAGGGGACTATTTATTGCACTTTCTGAGTGATGGAATTTATAGATGATCTCATTCCATTTCTCAACTGGGGAGGTGGTTTGGTGATGCTTGAGAATGTCTATCAGATCCTAAGACTTTCTATCCATAGAGAGAAAGTGAGATATGATTCAAAGAGCGGGTAGCAAGCTATTGAGGACTAGTATGAGAATGAGGATGTTGCAGAGTTAGGTGGCAAGGAGTATGAGATTAGATGGGAGTGCCTAATAGAGAGTTATGAGTGATGGTATTGTATATTGTGTACATTGATTGCTCAAATCATAGTCCAAACCATTGAGGGTATGGGTTTCCAATTGGCTAGGATGAGGTGTTCGTAGGGATGATGGTTAGAGGGACAATATATACATGGGGCCCCTATTTTCAAGCTATGTTGTACTTTCAGTTGCACGACATTGCCTACTATGATGCTCAATCGATCAACTACGGGGTGATATTATTGATGATATAGGCATGGGAGCACATCATCATGTTTTTTCCACCCGTGGGAAGATAGTTGGGTGATGGGATGCCTTATGTCTATTTATATGGAAAAGTAGTGACTTAGGCCCATTTCAAGGATGTAATATATTGGCAGCATGGCATCGACTTGCTTGGTAGTTTCATATGGAGGCCTTAAAGAGATTGTTAGCCATGGACATATGAGAATTAGCACTTCACATGGCATCGTTAGTTGGGATTCCTAACTAGATGGATATTCCAATCACAACATTTTATTGAGATGTACATTCCAGAGCGAGTGCAGAGATAGTTCGGGGACTGTCAAGGTATGCCGATAGGGACTGCCGAGTTTTCATGGTCCTTATGAAAGATAAAGCCATGGGGTCAAATGATGCTAGTGGTTGTGGCATGTTGGTTGACAGATTTTTCACTTCAATTAATACTCCCAGGCCTACATGAATAACAATCTAGCCAACATTTGAGCCACTTGCGATGGTAATTGCAAGTGCTCTCTACTTATTTTACAAGGTGCAACTACCTTCAAAAAATGTGCAATGAATAAAACATGACATATGATTTTAACTAGAAAGCAAGAAAGGTAACTAAAACATACCCATAGACATGAAATTAAGTGCGAAAAGATGATTAAATAGGAAAGACAATAATATAAAGTCTACTCATTCCATAATCATCGATAATTTTTAGGGAAAGAGAAAGAACAACGATTCCTTCAATAGATGATCTGAACTGAATTCAAAGCTTCAGAATTAAATACATACGCAACCCAATTAAATAGAAGAACATTGAAAAGTAATTACCATGGAACAAAGTTCATGTAATCAAAGCAAAAAATTTATAAATTCGAAGACTTTAAAATATTCCCTTAATCTTTTCAATGCCAAAAATATGAGTTCATAGACTTGACACTCCTATACAATCAAAATGAGTTACAAGAAAACTAAGCTAATCCACCTCTTCCCTCATGGAGAATCTCCTCTTGTTTTAATTTTCTTTCCCCTTTTATATTCTGAAGTAACTATTCATAATGGTCACGATAATGACCAATATCAAAACAATTCACCAAGAAACAAACACAATTCAGTTATGCCCCAAAATTTTGGTCATCACTCATAATTAAAAAGTTTCCATGCATGCAAAATAAAGATTCAATCTATTTTGGAAGAATCCATTTTCCCTCGCAATCACATAAAGAAGCCAAGTCACCAAACCACCGAAGGATCCAGGGCTCTAAACAACTCCATTAGGATTTCTATAACCAAATTGTTAAATTCAGCTCGCTCCTCCTCTTTATCTAAAAAAGAGATCACCCTGCAATATTTGATGTAGTTGGTCTTCTCCTTCCACGCTAGTGAACATAACTCAAAAATAATGTCGAGTTGTTCCTCCTCAAGCCCCATCAAATTTGACTGTATGACTGGCACAAGCTCATTTCCCCATTCTTCAACTTCACCAGGAAGCACCATGTTGAAGAAAACCTGGAATTAAAATGCTACGACCTTTGCTTCATTCATAAGCTCACTGGAAGGTGATGGTGGAGAATGGAATTTATTTATTAAGGGAAAATGTTGAAATCTGTTACCATATCATCTCCACCAAATTTTCATTTAAGAGCCATCCTTTCAAAAGATCCAAAAGATTACGTTTAAACATCAAATTGGCATTTCAAGGCATTTGAGAAGACATTCCTTAAAGATGACATACAGTGGATTAAATGAGATGACAAATAGAGAAGTGTGCCTCCAGTCAGGTCTTCATGTTGCTGAAAAATGAAAACACCAAACCATATGTCAGGGGTTCGAAGGTTTCAAGAACTCCCGATAAACTGACTACATATGATAATTGACTAATAAGCCTTGGCATGATGGAGGTATAAGTAATTCAGTTAGTCAGGAAGTTTCAAAAATAATGAACCCCATGACTAGGCTAGGGAAATCGGGAGGACCACGACATCACTAAAGATACATCTACAAGAGAAGTTTAAAAATTGATTTAATAATTGGCGGGTAACATTGGCTCCGATTGGGGACTACATTTCTCAGCAAAATCTAGAGGACCTTCATAATATCATGACATACCAACTCAAGTCCATTGTGCACAAATTCGAAGGAAAAACATAAGAAAAGAAAGCCATTTGTACAGGGGCAAGGGAAATCAGACACAAGCCAAAAACGGGACAAGAAACCCCCCAAAACCAAAAAGGAAAACAACCAGCAAAGTATAGCAAACACCCTACTATATACATAGCCCAAAGACCCTAAATCTAGAGAACATGATGTTCATGCGAAGCCATTAAAAAGCCGAGAGAAATAAGACCCCTGACGGAAAAGAGGCATGTAGCCATGAAGTGTTTACAAAAGTAGCAATAGCAAGCAGGTACTTACTAAAACAAAGGCGTCCTTGCAGCCTAAAAGTTGTATCTCATTATGTTCATCAAGAATGACTTGAATATAACTTGTTTTAGTTTCTCTGAGTAGGTTAGACCAACTTATTTGAAATGAACCACATTGTTCACCTTGAGTTAGATCTACTACATTCTTTAACCAAATATTATCTGCATAAATTTTTAAGCACAAACTAGCAACTTGAGAATAACCATTCTCAAATTGCTCATAGCAATTTGAAAACTTAGTTTCAACACTTGTATAATTTGATTGGATTTCTTCTTTTCGCTCATCATTATTCCCATAACTATTTTCAAAAGAAAACTTGTCCATTCCATCCTAGTTATGGGAAAAGGATAAAGAGTGCACTGTAGCTGATTCAGATTCAAATAAATCAAAAAGAGGGTTATCCCTTACTCTTGAATTCTAATCATATTTTGTTGGCTTGTATAATGCATTGATTTTTCCTAAGGTGATCTCTCTTTCAAGCTCTTCCAATTATTCTCTTGCATTTATTTCTTCTATAATGTTCCCTTTAGAGGCAATATTCATCATTTATTTGTTTAAATGTGCATGGATGACATTAGGAATCAAATATTCTTTCTACGAACTACATAGTAAGTTAACCTCCAATTGTACAACTGATGATTGAAACATTTGAATATTATTTTCTATTAGCATGGGATCAAATTTAATAGCTGAATTATGTCTTTTCCTCCGGTACAAAAATAATCCTTAGTGAGAAAAGATGAAGGCTGAGAGTGTTCATTACTCATACCTTTAGTAGCTTTAGAAGAATCCAACAATCTCTTTTCCTTGAACTTTTCAATCAATGCATTCCTCAAACTTGTGATTTTTACAAAACCCTTTGGGACTGTGCGGGACAATATTTGAATAAAGTGCATTTGGAAGCTTTTCATTCCAAATCCCTAGGCCATCTTATTAAAAAAGGAAATATAAAATTCATACCTAAGTCTAGTGATACTGAAGACATCTATAACTGGTGACCCATCACACTCCTCAATGTATCCTACAAAATAATAGAATACCCCTTGCCCTAAAAATTTGTCATATTCTCCCTCAAATCATTCTCCTAGAGAAAATTGAGTTATTTCTTTTCCATTTCACAGAAGTTAATCATGCTTGAGAAATCCTAAACCGTGGCCTATGGTATGTCCTGTTCTCTTTGTTGGTATTCCAACCATGGACCTAATAATTTATGTGTTTGATGATGGGAAGTTAAGGGCACTGATTTAGATTGATTTTCTCGGCCTCCCCTTTCCATTTTTACATCACATAGAATCTTCTTCGGGGAAAGTTATTTGTATTGAACCCAATCGGTTTTACCAAGCTCATCCTAAAAATGAGTTTGTGTTGAAGTAGATCTCTTTAAAGACTCGAAAGAGTGTATATACTTGCAAATTGGCAACTCCCGACACACCTAAAGGGTTTTATATTTAAAATTTTCAAATACTTGTTTTAGATTTCAACCTGTTGATCAAAAGATCAAAGATCATCCTCTTGTTTCCCCTAGAGTTAAGTCCCCACCACAAGAACATGAGAAATATCTCTTGTAAAAGCTCCTACTTCTAAAATAGAAGAAAAATGGACTACGGTGACAAGATGAAAGAAAAATTCTAATGGTCCATAAGGCTAACAACTAAGACTCTGAAGCCTTCAATTGAAGTTTCAAACCCTTCAGAGAAGGGTACAAAGATGTATAATACTACAATGATGTACTTGCTCAACCAAGGTTCTCTACAATGCCTCAATCATCATCTATGCTGAAAACTCAAACAACTATTCCTTCTCTTGCTACAGGATCTCTTAGGAGATCTTGTAGCCCTTCCAGAAAGCTTGAGGAAGGAGAATATTTTGTAGAAAAATAAAGAATTTCCTCTCCTCCACTTTAGATGCGGTCAGTGGGCACCCAAGATTTTTAATAGAATCAATTTTTCTCTCTAGAAGAGCTAAACATACATGAATTTTCTCTACTGGAATGCTTGAGGTCTTACAAACCTCTCCATGAAGTATTTTTAAGGGACACTTTTTAGAAACATGCTACCATTGATGTATTATGTCTTCAAAATGTTAAAGTTGTTGATTTTTTTTTATCTACTGCATGTTGAGTTAATAGGCCAGTAATTATGATTTTATCCATTTGTCATGTTTATGATCACGGTGAGATATCACCCTCTTGTAAGCAGATTGGCATGATTGCATCATAGATCATGGGTCTAATCCCACACATCAGTTGATCTGGATCCTTCTGAACATTGATAATCATTCATTTGGGATTATTAATGTTTATGCCTCCAATGATAAAGTGTTGAAAGATCTCTTCTTTGGTGATGGATCGCCAATTCTTTATTGGTGGCTACTTGGGTTATGTGCAATGATTTTAATATGGTTGAGATGGAATTCGACAAAGAGGGTACTTTTTCTTTTTAGTGGGAAGTTAGTGAGAGAGACACATGGTTTTACATGCCCAATAAATTGGGTATCTTTGACCCCAATATTGGCCACCACCATTCTCATTATTTCTGACATACTTGGAGTAACTTTTAGGTTGGGCCTGACATAATTTTTAAGCATCTTGATTGTGCAATAATCTCCACTCAATATTTATTTTTATTTTCCAGTTATTCTCCTCTTTCGGTTATACCATTGGTGGATGTCACCTTGTCAAACTACTTTCCCATTAATTTCAGATTTTTTTGACAAGTGGGCTTGCCTCGATCATGCAAATCTTAATTTTTTATGAATACTTCCTTGTTGAGCCACCAGTCCATGTGCCAAACCACATTAAAAAAATGGAACCTTAAGTGTAGATCCATTCATGTATCAGATTGGATTTCTTGGTGGAATACCACCATTAACCACATTGCATGATTTCTTTACATCAATGGGTGCCAACTATCCATTTTTCATAAAAACTCATACAAAGCCACCATCTGAGATCTTTGAAATGCCACAAAGGCCTTAGTTTCCAACCCTTTCTCCTTGGACCTTGCAGGTTTGAGTTGCAGAGCTAAGACATCAAAATCAAGTTGTTGATAGCTATGCTACAAGAGACGCTCCAATCAAAGTCAAAATTCATTGACTTAAAATTGGTAATCATGCCTTGAAGGAATTTTTTATTGCTCTTAGAGCCCAACACACTTCACATGGAACCAAGAAAATCAAGGAAGGCAACAATGTGCTCATAGATTTTCCTAACATTCTCCAAGCCTTTCTTAGATAGTATGAAAAAAATTTCACCACCCAAGATCACACTCTTGAGAATGCAAGTGCTCTCTAAGAATGTCTTAGGGTTGTGGCTAACAAGCTTTATTCTACTTAGAAATCTTATATAAGAAAATACTCACCATTGAAGACCTCAAGGAAGCTATGAACTTTATGGTTGATGATAAAGCCTCGAGAATTGATGGTTTCCCTTATGAGTTTTACAAAACCCTTTGGGACTATGTGGGACAAGATCTACGTAAAGTGCATTTAGAAGCTTTTCATTCCAAATCCCTAGGTCATCTTATTAGTAAAGGAAATGTAAAATTCATACCTAAGTCTGGTGATACTGAAGGCATCTATAACTAGCGACCCATCACACTCCTCAATGTATCCTACAAAATCACAGCCAAAGCTCTTTCCCTGAGAATTTGTCATCTTCTCCCTCAGATCATTTGCCTAGAGAAAATTGGGTTTATTAAATCTAGATTCATTCTAAATAGCATAATTTTTATTTGGGAAGGTATGTAGTGGGATAATTTCTCCTACTAGAAAGCCATATTTTTAAAAATTGCCTTTGCTAAAGCTTATGACCGCATAAAGTGGTCCTTCATTCTCGCTATGCTTTCTGCTTTGGGTTTTGTCCTAGTTTTATTCAATTTGTGAGCATGCTTTTTGGGGATGCCTTAACTTGCATCACTGTTAATGACCACTAGTCCAATATTTTGGATTGTTTGATTCTATTCGCCAAGGTTTCCCTCTTTCCCCTTCTTTGTATGTCCTTATTGCAGAAGGTTTCAGCTATCTCTTGGCTCACTTTGTCTCCCATGGTTTAGTCCAGGGGACCACCTTACCTAATTCATAGACTCAACTTGTTAATGACCATTTTGGTGATGATTCTTTTTTCATTTTGTTGGAGGATGAAGACAACATCAAGTCCACCTTTAGATTCCTAAAACTATTTTTCTTGGATTTTGTGTTTTCTATTTAGTGGCACAAAACTCAATGTTATCGATTGTCTATTCTCCCTAGACCTCCCTAGATGAAACAATTTAGATGGAATTGGATCAATAAAGGAAAAAAAAATCGAGAAAAAGCTACCTTTTTGGATCACCAAGCTTCTTTCTTTTGCTGAAAAATTTTAGGCATTCTCTAAAATTTTGGTTGCCACTCATGTTTATTATTCTTCATGTTGGGACCCTTCTAAGGAATATTATGTGAAGATAGAAAAAAATCTTAGGAATTTTATTTGGGCCTCTTTCGAGATACACGAAGGATTCTATCAAGTTGCTTGGGAATTTTTCTTCCTTCTTAGAGATTCTGGTGGCCTTGGCCTTTTGGAAACACAAATACAAGGGATTTCTCACCATGCCAAATGGATTATACGAGCCCTTACTAGAAATGAAGCCTAGAGTATTCTCTTGAGATACTACATTTCCTTGGTATATTCTACATATAGGCTTTCCTAGAAGGGGATTGGTCTTCACTCCCTTCTCATAATGAAATATATTATTCAAATTGAGGGCACTTTTGTTGCCAAACGAATTCGATGTGCCTAGGAAGCCATTCTAAGATTTAAGGAATTCAGACTCCAAAGGATTTTTTTCGAGACCCACAATGAGCATCATGTCATGGGAATTTTTCAAAGCCAAGTTTTTCTTAACTTCTTTAGACTAGGAAACCTTTGAAGGATCCTTCTATTGGCCTTTCCGTTGCACCAAAATATCGACCTGTCAATTCCCAATACAAGCGTTAGTTAAGATCCACGGGAAGCGATTAAACCATGTCGCGAACCCAAAGGGAGATGTTGGCAGTTAGTCCAACAATCCCCCCCTCAGCATCACTTGAGGGGTTCGAACCCATGACCCGCTCTGATACCAATTGTTGGCCTTGCCCTTGCACCAAAAGATCAACCTATCAATGCCCGATACAAGCATTAGTTAAGATCCATGGGAGGCGGTTAAACCATGTCGTGAACCCAAAGGAAGATGTTGGTGGTTAGTCCAACACCATCAATGCCATTCCAATTGATATGCTTCAAAAAATTGGCATTTATTCCTCCAAACCTTGGTGGAAAGGTAGGAAGTGGGGTCAAAATAATGCCTTCAGGAATTACAAGCCTCAACTTGGATACCAACATGAATTTCACCTCATCTCTTGATGGTTAACCATTTGAACTAGATATGGCACCTATAGTCACATGTTTTAGTTTGGCACCACATATTCATCAATGTGTGGGTTGCAATTTTTGAGCCTAAGCTCGCCCACTTTGCTTGGTGTATTCTTTTTTAAGGCTTACTTGTGGATTCTAGGCTCACCCATCTAGGATTTTCCAACCCTCATTGTCTATTTTGTGTGAAATTAGAGATTTTTAAGCAATTCCTTTGGTTCTATTCCAAATCTCAATAGTTGTGGAATTGGATTCATGATTTCTTTCGACCCTTTCAGGTAGAACCTTTTTCTTGGAATATGGTTCTTTTGGGGGATTGGCCCTACATCACCCACAAGTATAACCAGATTTGGCATGTTTTTAGGGTGGAAATCCTCTTCGACATTTGGAAAGATACAAATAATGTTATTTTTTCTCTTAGCTAGCTTGATAAGCATGTTTTTCTTTTTTTTCTAAGCTACTATATGCTCAAATGTGTCAATGTAGATTCAAGTGTAAGCTAACAAAGTTGCACTAGAAGTGGGTCACCTTCAAGAGCTCCTAGACCACTAGGTGAATGCCCCTTGCATTGCTGCTCATGTCTCACCTTTTCTAGCTTCCTCTTAAGTCCTCTCACTCTCTCAGGGCCACTTTCGGGGTAGGAGTAGCTCTGTCCAAGACTCTCAAGTGGTGTGTCCTCGCTCCCCCACCCAAACTTGACGTTGTAGTGATTAGTAGTCTCATAAGAATTTATCTTCCCCTCCTCCTTGGGTTGCTTTGGGGTGTCCTTTAAGAGGAGATTCTAGTGGTGGTGCCTCTAGATGGCCCTCTAGCAAAGCTCTTGGTTATCTACCTATCAACTATTCCAAGTGGCTCCTGCATTTGGATTTGGCGATCTCTCTCACTCCACAAGAAGATAAAGACAAGGATGATGAAAGATGGGATCCTCCTAATTTCACTTCTAAACCTGTTGATCTATGAGGTAGGCTAAAATGACAAGGACCCTCCTCTTGTTGTTGGCACTGCTCTTACCACTTAAGCAGTTTTATTTTTTTATTTCTCTATTTTTGGGCTCAACCCATGTGACTTTCTAGGGTGTACCTTCTTACCACCCACCCTTTTTTGTGAATATGTGTATTGTTATCTGTAATTGATAGTAACTGCCACTTATTCATTAAAAAGTTATAATATAGAATATTTTTTGAACTTAGAGATATGTGTCTAAATAAGAGCAAAAAAATACTATTTTAATTTGATATCTATAAATTTTGTAAAAATGATAATATATATATATATATGAATAGGAAACTATCTATATTAAATTACAAAGATTAAATTACATATTCACAAAAAAAGGTGGGTGGTAAAAAGATGTAAATAATATTTATATATATTATTTACTTTTAAATATGTAAAAGAAATATTATTCTAATATTACTTTTATACAATTATTTATATACGTAATTAATATTAATATATCTTATCTTTAGAAAAATCTATGAAAAATATGTTTAGAGATATCATTCATGTGATGTTCAAGTTTAGTTAAAAATGATACATCTCAATATTTTGACTTCTTAATTTTTTTCATAATTTTTTCTAAAAATAAAATTCAAATTTTAAAAATATATTAAAAAATACATTAATATATTAAAATATAATATTAATTTATTGACTTAACTTCAAATACACAATTATCTCCCCATCTTAATTTGTCTACTAAAAAGCCATTTCATACTATTTAGAATAAAAAATAATATTCTTAAATCAAAAATTACTTTTAATTGTAAAATTGCTAAATATTTTAATTATGAAATATTAGGACCCTTCATCCACAAGCTACAAGGTCCATAATGCATACCATTAAAAATATTCCATATTTTTTTTTGAAAATCCACAAATTAATATTATAGTAAAGATAAGTTATTAAAATATACTATAGGGGAGATATTAATACATAAAATTTATTTCTAAGTTAAAGAGCTTATAAATTATTTAAAAAATTTGCAATGTTATTATTAAGTTTAAAAAAAATTATAGTGAAGATTTCTCTAGGTAGAGAGGGGAGGTGAGGTTCCTGAAACAATTGTTATTGTTTATCTTTCTAATGTTTTTTATTTATAATTTGAGAGAACAAAGATATTGTAAACAATCAAAATGTGTTAGATCAATTGAAAATTTTATTACATTTTAAAATTTTGGAATATAATTAAAATTACAACTCTTAAAAATATTTTTACAATTTTATAAAATCTTCATTTTGTTGTTTATAAATTGAGGCCTCACAAAATATATAATTAAAAAATATTATTAAAATATTAAAGAAAACTTGAAAAATTCACAAATTAGTGTAAATAATACATTTATTATTGTTAACTAATAAGTTATTCACTAAATCCCCATATAAACAATTAGAGCCTTGACTACAACTACATGCAACTCTTTTCAATAAAATTGTGGAAGAACAACTGCACACAAGTTGTCGAGGAGAAAAACATGAAAGAAAAATCTTAAAATATTATCTCATTAGTTGCCAATTTCTAATTTTCAAGCTAGCTTCAACTTCCAAGCTAGTATTATGTGTACATACATATAGATATGTACATATATATATATATTTATGTATACATCATATCTATTTAAGGATTAAGAATTAAGAAACATATTTAAGGATTAAGAAATTTTTATTTTGGTATTGTACATATCTATATGTATGTACACATCATATTAGCTTGAAATTTAATGCTAGTTAGAAAATTAGAAATTAGTCATTAATGGGTAATATTGTAAGGTTTTTTTCTAATGTTTATCTCCTCTACAACTTGTCTTAGGTGGTTCTTCCATAATTTTAATGAAAGAGTTTCATATAGTTTTAGTTAAGATATTGATTGTTTATGTGAGATTTATTAAATAATCTATTAGTTAACAATAATAAATCTATTATTTAATTAGTAATTTGTGAATTTTTCAAGTTTTCTTTATATTAATATTATAGTTTTTAAGTTGTAAATGAAAAAATAAAATTTTATAATGCAAATTTGTTTTCAAGAGCTACAATTTTTCAATTGCATCGTCTTGCTGATGGATCATGGAGTGCGATCTCCAAAGTTGACTTAAAAAACTCACACATTTTAAATCGAGATACTTGAACCTTATTTAAGAATCATTTTAGTTTATATGAAAAGTTATTTTATTTTATTTACATAAGAGCTATTTTAGGCCACTAATTCCACCCCTTTCTCTCATTGTAGTTATGTCTCTCCATATAATAAATTATTTATTAAATCTCCACATAAACAATAGTGCCTTAACTACAACAACCTCAAAATCATAGAAGAACTATCTAAAACAAGTTGTAGAAGAGGAAAACATTAAAAAACGCCTTAAAATATTACACTCAATAATTGCTAATTTCTAATTTATAAACTAACCTCAAATTCCAAGCTAGTATGTCATGTACATCCATATATATATGGACATAATTGGAACAATAATAGGAAATTCTTAACCCTTAAAATTTTTTATCAACTCAAATGCTATCAAACTAGTATTCATGGATAACTTAGAAGCTAACCAACAAAATCTTATTAAAGAACTAATTTAATTTATTTAAAAAAGTTATTTCATTTACTTAAGACTTCATTTATCTTTTAGAACTATTTAAGGGTTATTTTATTTTATTTACATAAGAGTTATTTAAGTCCACCCCTTGTTGTCATTGTAGTTATGTCTTTGAATATAATAAATTATTTATTAAATTCACATAAATAATCAGTTCTTAACTATAACTACATCAAAATTGTGAAAGAACTACTTAAAACAAGTTATAAAGGAAAAACACATTAGAAAAAAACCTAAAATACTACCCTTAATAATTGATAATTTCTAAGCTAACCTCAAATTCCAAGCTAGTATAGGTGTCCATATACATATGGACATAACCGAAACCATAAAAGGAGATTTGCAATCGTTAAAATTCCAAGCTAGTATACGTGGACATACATATACATATGGGCACAACCAAAACCATAATAGGAGATTTCCTATCGTTAAAGATTTTTTTGTTAATATTGTTGTGGGTGCATCAGGTGTTATCAAGCCTGCAATTAGTAGTCATGGATAACTTAATAATGTTATTTTATTTATTTAAGAGCTATTTTATTTTTTAAAACTATTTAAGAATTATTTTAGTTTCTTTACATTGTTTATTTTTTATTTGAAGATCTATTTTATTTTAATTATATAAGCATTATTTTAGGTCATTGGTTCCACTCCTTAGCTATCATTGCAGTTATGTCCCTCAATATACTAAACTATTTATTGAAGAACTATCTAAATCAAGTTGGAGAGAAGAAAAATATTAGAAAAAATCCTTAAAATATTACCCTCAGTAATTGCTAATTTCTAATTTCCACCCTAACCTCAAATTCCAAGCTAGTGTGATGTGTCATAAATATAGATTGATGAGTTATTTTATTTTTTAGATAAGCCCTATTTCTATTTTAGGTCATTAATTCCACCCCTACCTGTCATTGCAGTTATGTAATATGTGCCTTACCTACAACTACATCAAAATCATGGAAGAACTACCTAAAACATGTTGTAGAAGGGAAAAATATTTAAAAAATCTTTGAATTAAAATATTACCCTCAATAATTGCTAATTTCTAATTTCCACCCTAACCTCAAATTCCAAGCTAGTGTGATGTGTCATAAATATACATTGATGAGTTATTTTAGTTTTTAGATAAGCCCTATTTCTATTTTAGGTCATTAATTCCACCCCCACCTGTCATTGCAGTTATGTAATCCGTGCCTTACCTACAACTACATCAAAATCATGGAAGAACTACCTAAAACGCGTTGTAGAGGAGAAAAATATTAAAAAAATCATTGAATTAAAATATTACCCTCAGTAATTGCTAATTTCTAATTTCCACCCTAACCTCAAATTCCAAGCTAGTGTGATGTGTCATAAATATACATTGATGAGTTATTTTATTTTTTAGATAAGCCCTATTTCTATTTTAGGTCATTAATTCCTCCCCTACCTGTCATTGCATTATGTAATCTGTGCCTTACCTACAACTATATCAAAATCATGGAAGAGCTACCTAAAACACGTTGTAGAAGAGAAAAATATTTAAAAAATCTTTGAATTAAAATATTACCCTCAGTAATTGCTTATTTCTAATTTCCATCCTAACCTCAAATTCCAAGCTAGTGTGATGTGTCATAAATATACATTGATGAGTTATTTTATTTTTTAGATAAGCCCTATTTCTATTTTAGGTCATTAATTCCACCCCTACCTGTCATTACAGTTATGTAATATGTGCCTTACCTACAACTACATCAAAATCATGGAAGAACTACCTAAAACACATTGTAGAAGAGAAAAATATTAAAAAAATCTTTGAATTAAAATATTACCCTCAATAATTGCTAATTTCTAATTTCCACCCTAACCTCAAATTCCAAGCTAGTGTGATGTGTCATAAATATACATTGATGAGTTATTTTAGTTTTTAGATAAGCCCTATTTCTATCATAGGTCATTAATTCTACCCCTACCTGTCATTGCAGATGTAATATGTGCCTCACCTACAACTACATCAAAATCATGGAAGAACTACCTAAAACGCGTTGTAGAAGAGAAAAATATTAAAAAAATCTTTGAATTAAAATATTACCCTTAGTAATTGCTAATTTCTAATTTCCACCCTAACCTCAAATTCCAAGCTAGTGTGATGTGTCATAAATATACATTGATGAGTTATTTTATTTTTTAGAGAAGCCCTATTTCTATTTTAGGTCATTAATTCCACCCCTACCTGTCATTGCAGTTATGTAATCCATGCCTTACCTACAACTACATCAAAATCATGGAAGAACTACCTAAAACACGTTGTAGAAGAGAAAAATATTAAAAAAATCTTTGAATTAAAATATTACCCTCAGTAATTGCTAATTTCTAATTTCCACCCTAACCTCAAATTTCAAGCTAGTGTGATGTGTCATAAATATACATTGATGAGTTATTTTAGTTTTTAGATAAGCCCTATTTCTATTTTAGGTCATTAATTCCACCCCTACCTGTCATTGCAGATGTAATCTGTGCCTTACCTACAACTAAATCGAAATCATGGAAGAACTACCTAAAACACGTTGTAGAAGAGAAAAATATTAAAATAATCTTTGAATTAAAATATTACCCTCAGTAATTGCTAATTTCTAATTTCTACCCTAACCTCAAATTCCAAGCTAGTGTGATGTGTCATAAATATACATTGATGAGTTATTTTATTTTTTAGATAAGCCCTATTTCTATTTTAGGTCATTAATTCCACCCCTACCTGTCATTGCATTATGTAATATGTGCCTTACCTACAACTACATCGAAATCATGGAAGAACTACCTAAAACGCGTTGTAGAAGAGAAAAATATTAAAAAAAAAATTGAATTAAAATATTACCCTTAGTAATTGCTAATTTCTAATTTTCCATCCTAACCTCAAATTCCAAGCTAGTGTGATGTGTCATAAATATACATTGATGAGTTATTTTATTTTTTAGATAAGCCCTATTTCTATTTTAGGTCATTAATTCCACCCCTACCTGTCATTGCAGTTATGTAATATGTGCCTTACCTACAACTACATCAAAATCATGGAAGAACTACCTAAAACACATTGTAGAAGAGAAAAATATTAAAAAAATATTTGAATTAAAATATTACCCTCAGTAATTGCTAATTTCTAATTTCCACCCTAACCTCAAATTCCAAGCTAGTGTGATGTGTCATAAATATACATTGATGAGTTATTTTAGTTTTTAGATAAGCCCTATTTCTATCTTAGGTCATTAATTCTACCCCTACCTATCATTGCAGATGTAATCTGTGCCTCACCTACAACTACATCAAAATCATGGAAGAACTACCTAAAACGCATTGTAGAAGAGAAAAATATTAAAAAAATCTTTGAAGTAAAATATTACCCTCAGTAATTGCTAATTTCTAATTTCCACCCTGACCTCAAATTCCAAGCTAGTGTGATGTGTCATAAATATACATTGATGAGTTATTTTATTTTTTAGATAAGCCCTATTTCTAATTTAGGTTATTAATTCCACCCCTACCTGTCATTGCATTATGTAATCTGTGCCTTACCTACAACTACATCGAAATCATGGAAGAACTACCTAAAACGCGTTGTAGAAGAGAAAAATATTAAAAAAAATCCTTAAAATATTACCCTTAGTAATTGCTAATTTCTAATTTCCACCCTAACCTCAAATTCCAAGCTAGTGTGATGTGTCATAAATATACATTGATGAGTTATTTTAGTTTTTAGATAAGCCCTATTTCTATCTTAGGTCATTAATTCTACCCCTACCTGTCATTGCAGATGTAATCTGTGCCTCACCTACAACTACATTAAAATCATGGAAGAACTACCTAAAACATGTTGTAGAAGAGAAAAATATTAAAAAAATCTTTGAATTAAAATATGACCCTCAGTAATTGCTAATTTCTAATTTCCACCCTAACCTCAAATTCCAAGCTAGTGTGATGTGTCATAAATATACATTGATGAGTTATTTTATTTTTTAGATAGTGTGATGTGTCATAAATATACCTATTTCTATTTTAGGTCATTAATTCCACCGCTACCTGTCATTGCATTATGTAATCTGTGCCTTACCTACAACTATATCGAAATCATGGAAGAACTACCTAAAACGTGTTGTAGAAGAGAAAAATATTAAAAAAATCTTTGAATTAAAATATTACCCTCAGTAATTGCTAATTTCTAATTTCCATCCTAACCTCAAATTCCAAGCTAGTGTGATGTGTCATAAATATACATTGATGAGTTATTTTATTTTTTAGATAAGCCCTATTTCTATTTTAGGTCATTAATTCCACCCCTACTTGTCATTGCAGTTATGTAATATGTGCCTTACCTACAACTACATCAAAATCATGGAAGAACTACCTAAAACACATTGTAGAAGAGAAAAATATTAAAAAAATCTTTGAATTAAAATATTACCCTCAGTAATTGCTAATTTCTAATTTCCACCCTAACCTCAAATTCCAAGCTAGTGTGATGTGTCATAAATATACATTGATGAGTTATTTTAGTTTTTAGATAAGCCCTATTTCTATCTTAGGTCATTAATTCTACCCCTACCTGTCATTGCAGATGTAATCTGTGCCTTACCTACAACTACATCAAAATCATGGAAGAACTACCTAAAATGCGTTGTAGAAGAGAAAAATATTAAAAAAATCTTTGACTTAAAATATTACCCTCAGTAATTGCTAATTTCTAATTTCGAGCCTAACCTCAAATTCCAAGCTAGTGTGATGTGTCATAAATATACATTGATGAGTTATTTTATTTTTTAGATAAGCCCTATTTCTATTTTAGGTCATTAATTCCACCCCTACCTGTCATTGCATTATGTAATCTGTGCCTTACCTACAACTACATCGAAATCATGGAAGAACTACCTAAAACGCGTTGTAGAAGAGAACTACCTAAAACACGTTGTAGAAGAGAAAAATATTAAAAAAATCTTTGAATTAAAATATTACCCTCAGTAATTGCTAATTTCTAATTTCCACCCTAACCTCAAATTCCAAGCTAGTGTGATGTGTCATAAATATACATTGATGAGTTATTTTAGTTTTTAGATAAGCCCTATTTCTATCTTAGGTCATTAATTCCACCCCTACTTGTCATTGAAGATGTAATCTATGCCTTACCTACAACTACATCAAAATCATGGAAGAACTACCTAAAACGTGTTGTAGAAGAGAAAAATATTAAAAAAATCTTTGAATTAAAATATTACCCTCAGTAATTGCTAATTTCTAATTTCCTCCTTAACCTTAAATTCCAAGCTAGTGTGATGTGTCATAAATATACATTGGTGAGTTATTTTATTTTTTAGATAAGCCCTATTTCTATTTTAGGTCATTAATTCCACCCCTACCTGTCATTGCATTATGTAATCTGTGCCTTACCTACAACTACATCGAAATCATGGAAGAACACGCGTTGTAGAAGAGAAAAATAATAAAAAAATCTTTGAATTAAAATATTACCCTCAGTAATTGCTAATTTCTAATTTCCACCCTAACCTCAAATTCCAAGCTAGTGTGATGTGTCATAAATATACATCGATGAGTTATTTTATTTTTTAGATAAGCCCTATTTCTATTTTAGGTCATTAATTCCACCCCTACCTGCAGATGTAATCTGTGCCTTACCTACAACTACATCAAAATCATGGAAGAACTACCTAAAACGCGTTGTAGAAGAGAAAAATATTAAAAAAATCTTTAAAATATTTATCCTAAGTAATTACTAATATCTAATTTCCAAACTAACCTCAAATTCCAAGCTAGTATGATGTGTCATACATATACATATGAGAAGAACCAGAACCATAATAGAAAATTTCCAATCCTTAAAGTTTTTAAAACATTGTTGTGGGTGTATTAGATGCTATCAAACTTGCAACTAGTAGTCATGAATAACTTAGAAGCTAACCAACAACAGTTTATGGAAGAACTATTTTTATTTACTTAAGAGTCATTTTATTTTTATTTGAAAAATTATTTTATTGTTTTACATGAGGGTTATTTTAGATCATTAATTCCACCCCTTACTAAGCGTTATTTTAGGTAATTAATTTCACCCCTTACTGTCATTATAGTTATGTCTCTCCATATAATAAATTATTTATTAAATATCCACATAAACAATCGTGCCTTAATTGTAACTATATCAAAATCATGAAAGAACTACCTAAAACGTGCTGTAGAAGAGAAACCATTAGAAAAAAATCTTTAAAATATTACTGATTTCAAAATTCCAAACTAACCTCAAATTCCAAGCTAATATGCCGTGGCATACATATCAGAAAAACCAGAATCATAATAAAAAATTCCCAATCTTTAAAAGCTTTTCATTGACATTGTTGTGGGTTTATCAGGTGCTATCAAGCCCATAATAGGAAATTCCCAATCCTTAAGCTTTTTATTAACATTGTTAGTGGGTGTATCAGGTGCTATCAAGCCTGCAACCAGTATTCTATGGATAACTTAGATTCTAACCCACAACAGCTTACCGAAGATCATGAGAGCACAAGAAGCCATGAAGAATTGGCTCCTGAGTCCTCTCAAGCAGCTCAGACAACAAAGAGAAAAGGCCGCCCACCAGGATCTAAAAATAAATTCAAACATCAGGTAATGGTCATGAGACAGTGCAACAATGCAATGTATCCTGATGTTTTGGAAGTTCACGCTGGTAGAGATATTTTGCAGTCATTACTTCTCTTCTGTAAAAAGCATGATATTAGAGCGAAGGTTTTATCCGCTACTGGGATGGTAAGCGATTTTCTCCAAGAGGGAGCTCAACAACCAGTTAAAGGAATTTTTGAACTGGTGGGTTTTACTGGAGAGTCTTCCAGTTCTTCTTGCAGTTTGGCAGCATGTTTGATTGATACTCGGGGGGTAATTATAGGAGGAATGGTTGGAGCACTCGTTGCAGCTGGTCCTGTCACTGTTTCAGTTGCATCTATGGTCAATCCTTCCCATCATAGGCTGACTCAGAATGGTGAAGATGGCGATGGCCATGCTAGTAGTAATAGCAATGACAATGACAATTCCCTGTTGCATAGATCTAATTCATTAAGAAGACTGGATTCACAGTCCATGTGCTGTGGATCATCAAACCTGAGCAGTTCTAAAAGTCCACAGGATGCCACCGGGTTCATTGGAGACCAAAGGTTCATGTCCCAATTCCCTGGAAATGTTCACACAGTGCCAAGTCCGTTAGGGAATATCACTTGGCAGAGTGCATCCCCAGTGCTCTATCCCGGAGTTCCTGTCCTTGGTTGCACTAGGAGGACGGCATCTGCAGATCTCTTAGGCTCATCTGTAACACCAGTGTTCAGTTCTGGTGATTTCACTAGGAAGACTGTGTCTTCAAATCTTCAAGAATCAACTGTATCCCCAATGTTCAGTTGGGGAGTTCCATCGACAAGTCACCTAGGGTTAGCTGCACAACCAGTCTTCAATTTGGGAGTTCCATCAAATCTCCTAGGGTTGACTGCGCCATCGGGAGGAGTTTCATCATCAAATCTCCTGGGACAAACTGTGCCCTCAATGTTCAGTTCTGGCATTCATGAGCTTGATTCCACAAGGTCAATTGCATCCGCACTGTTCAGTTCTGGAGATCCTGCCCTCGATATCACAAGGCTGACTGGATCTTCAAATCTAGCAAAATTAACTGCGTCCCCGACAGTCAATTCCCTAATTCCTTTAAATCATATTTTCAGGGATTCAACCACGTCACCAAATCTCACAGGATTGAGTGCTTCTACCAATTCTCTCACTTCAGCAAATATTCACCCAAGTTCTACTGGTAAGGATAATCATTTTTTTCTAGTCAGAATTTAAAATCTGTTTTATTAGCTTTTATTAGTGAAGAAGTTTTGAATTGAAATTATGTGCAATTTTTTACACTTATTTTATGATTCATCATCAGAATATTATGTAAATAAAGAAAAATATCAACTGTAAAAACTTCAAACTATTAATTAAAATCTGCTGTTTAAACCTTTAAACCTGATGTTCTATTATACCTTTTGAACTCCTTTTAATGGTGGAAGTTACAGATCTATAAATTCATTGACTGACTGAATTATTTCAGGGTTTTCATTTGAGTAGTTTCTTTGTACTAGCTTATCACTCAATTTTTTAAGGAACATTGAGCTTTTGGATCATATATGGGTGTTGATTTAGTTGAATCTTTTTACTCTGCAATTTAATTCTTTCATCTCAGTAGCAGCTTTTGATTTCAGGAATTAGAACTAACTAAAGAATTATGGTTAACACATGCAGTCTTTAATGGATCCGATAGTGTGACGATTAACGCATATTTATTTCCATTTGAGTTGAACCAGACCAAGTTTCTGACTGTTTTGTAATTGTTTCAATTTCGCAGGATCCATGCACACAAATTTCAGTCAAGGCAATGGACCTCCAAGTTCCAGGAGATTGTAGATAGGCGAATATATTCTGAACGTTCTTGGAACTTATTTAGCTTTTAACTGAAGTTTTGGATAGAGCTAATCATCTTCTTTGTAATTCTTTGGCCATGAACAATAAGTCATGCGAGCTCCATTGTTCCTCACAGGAGCTTTTTTCATATCCATTTTATGGTTGTTCATACACTTTCTTTTGGGGATGGAACTTTAGATCTAACTCTTAAAAGTTCTCTAATGGTGAAATTCCCATAGATAAGATATATTTTTTATTATATTTGGTTTAAAGTTTTTATTTATTTTTTCATCTTTATTTACATTAACAATATTTTGTTTTTACAGTCTATGATATTAGATTGTTGAGATTTTTGGATGTATAAAAATAACACACAATTTTAATTTAGAAATCTCAACAATTCATTTAGAGTAATTTGTTATATTCTTTATTTATCTTAAGATCATTCTTTACTAATTTTTGTTTTATTTTTGTGAAATATAAGATGATTCAAATTGATCACAAGAAATAGAATGAAATCCATATCTATTACAAAAACATCTTAAAGATCATGTAATATTTGCTTCAACCAAAAATATATATTGTGCATACCTTTTTTTCTAAGCATGCTTTATTTGTTCTCTATGTGTTGTGTTTTATGCATAGGTTTGTTGGCTGTGCATATGCTGTTATTTGATCAGCAAAAAGACATCTTAATGATTCTATCTACACAAGAAAAAATTAGTTATGTAGTGACTTCTGAGCTTGCATATACGGTTTTAATCTTCTGTAGATCATCTACATGTAAGTTTGGCTGAAGCATAGTTAATTCTAGTGCTTATGCACAAGATTAAAGGTCTTATTATATTGACTGGGAAAATATAATTAAATATTGATAGGGAATAAATGTATCATGAGTTGGAGTCGTGGGCCTAATTCTATTGGTTTATTTATTTAAGAGTCATTTTATTTTTTAGAACTATTTAAGAATTATTTTAGTTTCTTTACATAGTTTGAATTTTATTTGATGATTTAATTTTCATGCGGTGAATTGTTGGCGGTGAATTTTCATGCAATAGATTATTGATGGTGGAATGAATTTTCCTAAAGCCATGCCATACATGTACATATGAAAAAAACCAGAACCATAATAGAAAATTCCCAATCTTTAAAAGCTTTTCATTAACATTGTTGTGAGTGTATCAAATGCTATCAAGTCCATAATAGAAAATTCCCAATCTTAAAAACTTTTCATTAACATTATTGTTATGTATCGGACACTATCAAGCCTGGAATCAGTATTCATGAATAACTTAGAAGCTAACCCACAACAGCTTACCGAAGATCATGAGAGCAGAAGAAGCCATGAAGGATTGGCTCCTGAGTTCTCCCAAGCAGCTCAGGCAACAAAGAGAAAAGTCCGCCCAGCAGTATCTAGAAATAAATTCAAACATCGGGTAATGGTCATGAGACAATGCAACAATGCAATGTATCCTGATGTTTTGGAAGTTCACGCTGGTAGAGATATTTTGCAGTCCTTACTTCTCTTCTGTAAAAAGCATGATATTAGAGCGAAGGTTTTATCTGCTACTGGGTTGGCAAGAAATTTTCTCCAAGAGGGAGCTCAACAACCAGTTAAAGGAATTTTTGAACTGGTGGGTCTTACTGGAGAGTCTTCCGGTTCTTCTTGCAGTTTGGCAGTATGTTTGGTTGATACTCAGGGCTGATTATAGGGGGAATGGTGGGAGCACTCACTGCAGCTGGTCCAATCACTGTTTCAGTTGCATCTATGGTCAATCCTTCCCATCATAGACTCACTCAGAATGGTGAAGATGGTGATGCCGATGGGGATGGTAGTAGCAGTAGCAATTACAATGACAATTCCCTATCGCATGGTCCTGCTCAAGTCCATAGACTTAATGGATTATGAAGGTTGGGATCATCAAACCTTTGCAGTTCCAGAAGTCCACAGGATGCTACAGGGTTTATTGCTGGCAATATTCACACAGTGCCAACTTCATCACCAAATATCACTTGGCAGAGTGCGTCCCTAGTGCTCTATCTGGGAGTTCCTGTCCTTGGTTGCAATAGGAGGGCAACATCCTCAAATCTCCTAGGCTCGGCTTTGGCACCAGGGTTCAGTTCTGAACTTGTTAGCCATGATTTCATGAGGAGGACTGCATCCCCAATGTTCAGTTAGGGAGTTCCATCCTCAAATCTCCTAGGGTTGACTGCACAACCAATGCTCAATTTGGGAGTTCCATCAAATCTCTCAGGGTTGACTGTGCCATCATCATCAAATCTCCTAGGGTTGACTGCACCACCAGTGATCAGTTCAAATCTTCCAGGGTTGCCTGCATTGCCAGTCTTCAGTTCGAGAGTTCCATCGAATCTTACAGCCAGTGTTCAGTTCAGAGGTTCCTGAATATGATTTTTCTAGGGAGACTTCATCCTCGAATCTTTTAGGATCAACTGCATCCGCTGTTTCCAGTTCAAGATCTGGCCTTGATTTCACGACAAGGATCACATCCTCAAATCTCCTGGGAGAAACTGTGCCCTCAATGTTCAATTCTGGCATTCATGAGCTTGATTCCACAAGGCCAACTCCATCTCCACTGTTCAGTTCTGGAGATCCTGGCCTCAATATCACAAGGCTGACTGGATCTTCAAATCTAGCAAGAATAACTGCATCCCAACAGTCAATTCCCTAATTCCTTGAAGTCATATTTTCATGGAGTCAACCACGCCACCAAATCTCACAGGATCGAGTGCTTCTACCAATACTCGCACTTCAGGAAATAGTAGCAATATTTACGCAAGTTTTACTGGTATGGATAATCATTTTCTTGTAATCAGAATTTAAAATCTGCTTTGTTAGTGTAGAATTTCTGGATTGAAATTCTGCAATTTTTTATATCAATATTTCGGATTATATTTTATCATCAGAATATTGTGCAGATAAAAAAAAATCAATTGTGAAAACTTCATGCTTTAATTAAAATCTGCTGTTTAAGCCTGATCTTTTATTATGTCTTTTGAACTCCTTTAATGGTGGAAGTTACAGATCTACAAATTCATTGACTGACTGAATTATTTCAAAGGGTTTTCATCTGAGTAGTTTCTTTGTACTCAATATTTTCTTGACATTTAAGATGAGTTGTACGCGCTTATCACTCAATTGTTTAAGGAACAGTGGGCTTTTGGATAGTATATGGGTGTTTAGTAAAATCTTTTTACTCAACATTTTAATTCTTTGATCTCAGTAGCAACTTTTGATTTCAGGAACTAGAACTAACTACAGAATTATGGTTTAACACATGCAGTCTCTAATGGATCCGATAATGTGAAGATTAACGCATATTTATTTCCTTTTAAAGTTTAGAGTTGAACCAGACCAAGTGTCCGACTGTTTTGTAATTGTTTCAATTTCGCAGGATCCATGCACACAAATTTCAGTCAAGGCTATAGACCTTGACTAGTTCCAGGAGATTGTAGATAGGCGAATATATTCTGAATGTTCTTGGCACATATTTAGCTTTTAACGAAAGTTTTGGACAGAGCTAATCATCTTCATGGTAATTCTTTGGCCTTGAACAGTAAGTCATGCGAGCTTCCATCATTCCTCACAGGAGCCTTTTACATATCCATTTTATGAATGTTTATACACTTTCTTTTGGGGATGGAACTTTAGATGTAGCTCTTAGAAAACAGCTGTGTAATGGTGAAAATTTCATAGTGTGATATTTTTTTGTATTATATTTGGTTTAAAAATGTATATTTATTATTTTCATCTTCATTTATATTAACAATATTTTGTTTTTACAGTCTATGATATTAGATTGATGAGATTTTTGGATGTTAAAAAATAACACAGTCTCAATTCAGAAATCTGAGCAATTCATTTATACTAATTTTTTATATTCTTTATTTATTTTAAGATAATTTTTTAAAAAAAATTTATCTTATTTTTGTGAAACATGAAATTGATTCAAATTGATCACAAGAAATAGAACTAAACTCAAATCTAATGCAATAGCATCTTACAGATCATGTAATGTTGCATCAACTAAAAATATATATTATACATACATTTTTTCCAAACATGCTTTATTTTGTTCTCTATGTGTTATGTTTTATACATAGATTTGTTGGTTGTGCATATACTATTATTTAATCAACAAAAGACCATCTTAATAATTCTATCTACACATAAGACTAATTTAATTATGTAGTGGCTTTGAACCTGCATATAAGAGAATAATTCTATCTATACATAAGATTAATTTAGTTATGTAGTGGCTTCTGAACCTGCATATAAGATTTCAATTTTCTCATGTAAGTTTGGTTGAAGGCATAGTTAATTCTAATGCTTATGCACAAGATTAAAGGCTTTCATTGGAAAAATAAAATTGAATATTGATAGGGACTAAATGTATCATGAGTTGACTAATAATTGCTGGACAAATTTTGTAGTGCATTGGGTACTAAAATGTGTTTTACCAATCATTAGAAGATGTACCAATTTGACTTTACCAAGTTCTTTGGATTCTGTATGCTGCATGTAATCCAAAAGTTGAAGAGTTGGTAGGGGTAGCTAGCTGGTTGTAGCAAGCATTGGAAAGTGAATGATCAAAAGTTGAATGGTCAATATTAATAATAAATCTAAAGATGAAGATTTGATATTAGAGGTGGTGCATGGATCATATTATACTCATATCACACGAGACTTAGGAAGATAGACGCATTTAGGTGATTGCCAAAACTTCTAACATGTCATAGTATTGAGAAGGGTAAAATAATTGTGTAGAGGGTTTGTATATATTGTAATCTCTTTATAAATGGATAGCTAGTTTGAAATTTAAAATATTTTTATAAATTAATATAAATTATATTTATATATTTTTAAACATTCTTTCATGATTCTTTTATTGTTCTGCATATTATATTAATCTATTGTTCATTTGAATAGTTATTGATATTGCATTAATTAGTATCAAAGAATGTGTTGAGTCCTAATAGAGGCGATCTATGCTCTACAACCAAAAGTAATGTGTATGTGTGTTACATTGTAGGTGGTCTAGGGCCAAGAATGGCCCATAAAGTTTGAAGGAGAAATGGTAGAAGTTAGAGAGAATTATTTGATAATGATTTAGTTGATGCATTGAAGGCTTGAAATCACTTTAAGACCATTTAAATGTGTTGAATTGTTGTGACTAAGGACATGCATGATGATGAGAGACTAAATCACGAATCTCGTGGAGATGGTGCTTTGAGTTGAAAGGATGAACTCACTATAAAAGATGGATTTGTCTTAACATTGATGAAGGTAGAAGTTGAAGATGTGGAAAATTGATTGAAGCGAAAAAAAAAGACAATGCAAGAAATCAAATGTATACCTCAAACAATCTTTATCCTCCTAGGTTGAGTGGAAATAGAATGCACCCTAGTTCTATTTGGTGTTCTCTAGATGGTGATATGATGTGGATTGCTCAATAAATCAACATAAGCTTGGTATGATTAGAATAATGAAATGATAAAATAGTAGCATAATGGTATGATAAACTTGATTCCTTGTGATGATGGAGGATGAAGGCCTCTAGTTATAGAATTATCAAGAGGAAAAATCAAGGGTTGGAATAGATTGATGATGAATAGCTAAGATTGAAAGAGGATTAGGGTTAGGGTTAAAGATGTAGTCATGTGACAAGTGTCAAATGATGGATAAGATAAATGGATTAGGGAAACATCTTTATGTGAATGGATAGGATTGAGAGATGTGATGCGAAATGAATGAATGAGATGAAAATATAGTTTGACTTTTGGGAAGATGTCTAGGTTCAATAAATCTAGATAACGAGTTGGTTAGACATGTGAAGAGGACACTTGTCACATGAAAATTTTAGATTGTGATCCATGTGAAATTTTTGTAGGGATAAGATTAGATAGCTAAAGATAAGGGTAAAGGTGAATGTGGAGTTAATTAATTAAATAATAAATAAATATTTAATTAATGGGATAATGTGAAGGGAAACATATTAAATAAACAATAAATATTTATTTAATTTAAAGTTAGGATAAGATGGGGAAATGATGGAATTAATTAAATAAATAATAAATATATATTTAATTAATAGTTTAGAATAAGGTAAAATCAAGTGTGGTTGGGTAAGGTCATATTTTAGGTGTCTATATTTTTCCCCTCTTTGATATGGTGTCATGAAATTGGTGTTATATCAAAGAAGAATAAAACATAGAGGATGGGAAGGGATAATAATTAATGAAATGATGCCCTAGTCACTAGAAGGATAGAAGTAAGGATGACAATGAGATAGTGAGATACCCCCTCAAGAGGACATGTGGGTTAAGAGAGCATGAGTGGGATGGCATGGGATGAGGTGATGCTTTGATGTGGTTGTTTACCATGGGATGAAAAATTTATTATGGGGTGAGGGGATGAGTGATGATGGGCATAAATGCATGAGGCTTGAAGATCAAAGCATTTAATACTAAGTATATACAAGGCTGAATCCTTGACACAATTTAGGTGTAACTTTTGTATCTAATGTAGGGGAAGAATGGGGAAGGGTGGGTATTGATGGAGAAAATGATGGGTGACACTAATCAATAAGAAATACAAGTTATGATAGGTTTATTATGAATGAGTGATAGGTGTAACTTTTGTATCTAATGTAGGGGAAGAATGGGGAAGGGTGGTTATTGACAGAGAAAATGATGGGTGACACTAATCAATGAGAAATACAATTCATGATAGGTTTATTACGAATGAGTGAATGTGCATTATTTTATTATGATATACGAAGATAGGAGTGATGGTGGTAGGGGAGAAGGTGGAAAAGATACTACTAAATGTGGTTCCTAGATTGAATTTTTCACTATGGTACTTTTCCAAGGTGCCATTGAAGTGGTTTACACTAATGGACATATTGTTTTTGTAGAATAGGGAAAAAATAAGGTAAGGTCATAAAACAAAAAAAACTAAAACCTTAAAGCCCTAAACCAAAAATGAAGCACAATCCAACATAGAAACATAAAACATAAATCAATGTTACCTATGCCATGGTTGATTCATCTCCATTGTCTTTCTCCATTTTTCTTAATATGTTTGATTTCCCTCAGATTTGAGTATGCAATGATAGCCTAATGAAAATGATAGAAAATATTGAAGATTGTACTTGTATCTTTAGTAGCATGTACTTGAGCATCAACTAGGTTGGTTGAAATGACAATGATAGGTCTTTTTTATAGAAAACCAAATTCAGATGAAGGGTTGAGATTAAAATTCAATAATATATGACAATCAATGACAAAGAATGAAAGTTGTATGAAATAAGGTTAGGGCCAAATTAGAGCAAAGATAAGGATGAATGGTTGATATTGAATTATAAAATAATTCAATTAAGGGTGAAAATTAAATGAGATGTGAAGAGATAAGAATGACACAGATAAAGAGGTTGGCACAAAAAAAGAGGTTGTTGGAGAAAATTAAATAATTATAAAATAATTTAATTTGAGAGGGAAAGTAAATAATTAAATAATGAAACACTATTTAATTATAGAAGACATGTGAAAGTTGACTTTTCAATTAAATAATAATTTAATTCAAAAGTGGGAGGAAAGGAAAAATTAGTAGACAATTAAATAAATAAAATTTATTTAATTTATGAAAGAAAAGGCTAATGAATAATTGAAATAATCATTTAATTATTTAATTATAGAAGAAGATGATAATAATTAAATAGATTTTAGTTATTTAATTATAGAGAAAAGGAGACATTAATGACGTAATTAAATAAATAAATAAAATTTATTTAATTAATCAAAAGAAGAAATAAAATGATAGAAATTAATTAATTAATAGAGGAATTATGACATTAGACAATTTAATCAAATAATTACAATTATTTAATTATTATGGACTAAAGGGGATTGATGAAGAAAAATAGTGTTCGTAAGCCTAGGATAATTTTTAGTGTCTACATTTTGCCCCTCTTTGATACAATGCAATTTATCATGTTGTGTCAAAGAAATTTAGTTCAAAAATATGCCATAGTGTAAACAAGATAGACCTATGCCCCCTTGGATTTTTTTTCCAAAGTTTCCAAAATTTTCAAAAAAATTGAAAATTATTCTGATAAGTCAAATTGACAGCCATGAATACGTTTGTGACAAAAGAATTGACCTCAGGACCTTTCGAGTAGCCAAATTAAGGTTTAGGACCTCCTAGAGAGTGCAACCAATAGAAACCCTAACCATAACCCTAAAATTGAGGAGGTATAAATAAAAATTGAGTGGTAATTTTTTCTCATTTGTGCATTTTCAACCTTGGTGAATAGAGAGCTCTGAGGAAACTTGTTGCCAAAATGTTGCTAGTTCCACATGATGCTCACCGTAGATTCAAAATTCAGACATTCAGACAAACAAAGGGCTCCAAGGACTAGTAAGTACATCTTGCCCACTTTTTCAATTTGTTAATTTTGTGTAGATTTAGGGCTTCAAATGTGAGCAAGAAAATGTGATGAATACCAATTCACTACAATTGCTATCGCGTGCACCACATGTGGGGGTGGTTCGCTGCATCTGCATGGTGCACAACAAGTGTAGCTAGAGATTTGACGAATGTGATGTGATGCAATTGTGAAGTGCACTGGATTTGCTTCATGTGTCGCATATGTGGTCAAGAGTGACACAAATGTAGAAATGAGCTGAATGTGCATGATGGAATGAAACATGTGACAAAATAGCATGCAACTATTTAGGGGTTAACTGTAAATGACCCTGGCAACACATATGCTGAGGCATGCAACATAAATGTAATTGTGTAACACATACATAGAATGTGTGAGACATGTGTTTGGCAGTGTGACACAATTGCTTGATTAAAGATTTGCCCCAGTTTATGATGAAATTTCTTTTGCAATTTGGGTCCAATAGGTTTGACTAGGGTTTTGGATTGACGTAATGACTTTTGATTGTGACCATAGGTTATACTTGTCCCGATTTACACTAGAGAGTCTTAATCGTTGACATTTAGGTTTCAAGATCAATTATCTGATGTTGAGAAGTGTCACCTTATGCACCTAGGCCTATATTTTGTGACATACATGGCCACCATCAGGGAAAACAAGGGACTATTGACTACACTCTCCGAGAGATAGCACTCCGAGATGTGCTTTGAAGGGAAAAATTCTGGAGTTTTTTGGTCCAAGAGGGTGAGAAGGTGGGAAAAGGGGGGTTCAAGCGAACTAGGGGGGTTCAAGTGAACCCCCTTTCCACAAAGTTTTTTTTTTTGTTTTTTCTCGAGAATGGTGGGGCCCTAAATTTAATGGGTTCACTCGAACTAGGGTTCTAGCTAACTCACTTTGGGTTCACTCGAAAAAAAAGTCCGTTCGAACCCCGAAAACCCAATTTTTTTTGCATGGGGTCATTTTTTTCAACTTTTCCTTCCTCATTGGAATTGTAAACGACTTTTGTGGGTTTACCCAATGGTATATTGAGTCTCAAGGTAAACTAGATATCCTTCCATCTTTTTCTTCTAGAATGCATAGTTTGTGCCATGAAATATAGGGATCTCCTTTTTGTTCACCATCCTAGACCTAACTCAAGATGTTAAGCTTTTTTCCAAGGAACCTTGCTCTGATACCAATTGTTGAATGAACAAGACAACTGAGAGGGGGGGTGAATTATTTGTATCTTATCAAAACATCAAAACCCTCATTAACAAGGTAAGTGCATGGATCTATGACACAATTTTGGCTCTTAAGATGCCACTTTTATCTTGAAATAAGAAAAATCTGATTTGCACAAGAAAATGAAGATAGTTACACTCAAAATTTCAAGATGTAGCAAGAACAAAATTTGAAGTGCTCTGAGTCTAGTTTCTAAGCTACTTTTTTTTTTTTGAAATTAGTGAATATTAAGGGTCTCAAAAAGGGGGGGCCCAAAATAGGTCATGTTTTTATAAAATAAAAAAAAACATAGCACCTGAGGGCTCGCCCCCTTTTTGATTAACTTTTTTTTAGAATTTCAAAAATCTGAATGGTGAGAAATTAGCTAACACCATGTAGTTTATCCTCATTCTTTCGGATAATTTTTTTAATGAATATATAATATTTTATAAGTTTTCAAAGTAGACACATCCTGAAAAGCTGAAATTTGAGCATGCTCCCCCCTAATTTTTTTCAAAACTAATCAAAAATTGATTTTATTTTTTCATCATGTGTAGAATGGAGTCTAGTTTCAAAAAATGTAATTTTTTTCCTGTTTTGATGAAAGAGTAAAAATCTATCCTAAAACTAGCACATGTTGGTTTTTGACCAAAAACAGAGGCATTAACAATAGAAGTTATGGATCAAAACCTTAACTAAATCAAAATGAAAAAAAAGAATTATATATTTATATAGCTAAGAGAGAGGTTAATACTATCACAATTTTTTTATAAACTTGCATTGAAAGATGTGTAAATGAGATGGGGAGCACAGATGAAAATATGAGGAAATTTGGAACCCTTTAAAAAATTCACATCTTTTGCATGAAATGGTTGTCCAAACATTTGGGTCGGATGCCCAATGCAAAATCCAACCCATTGGGATGGTATTTCCCAATGCAACCTATTTGGCGCATGCTAAATTTGGCACTTACCAAATGGGTTGCTTCATTTGGCTAGCATCAAATGTCATTCATGACTTTTGGAATGCATTTTTCTAAACTCTTTGATTTTCTCCTTCTCAGTCAGGGAAACTATATACATGAAATAAATATTTAAGAGAAGTATAAGTTGACATTTACATGTGGACATTTACTTTCTTATACTTTAAGTTATATTTCATGTATATAGTTTCGAGATGTTTGAGAGTGGTTTCAGATTTGTAAGAGTTATAATGCAGATTCTAGTTTTTGGAAGATTTTAAAAAATTTCAAACTTAGTCAAATTTCAATAATTAGAATGCCAAATTTCAGTAATTGGGATGTCAAATTTCAGTAATCGAGAGGTCAAATTTCATCTTTCTCTCTCTATCTCACTCATTTTCATCTCTTATTTTGTAGACCTCTCTCTCACTCACTATCTCCATCCCTTTATCTAACACTCTCTCCCTTGATCTCAAGAACTACGTCTCTACATATCCATCTCTCTCTCCTTCCCTCTCTAATATCTATCTCCTCCCTCCCTCCTTCCCTCTCTACATTTATGTATCTCCCTCCCTCCCTCCTTCCCTCTCTACATTTCTCTATCTCCCCTCCCTCTCCCTTTATCTTTATATATCTCTCTCTACTCATTATACCACCTCTCTCTATACCTACCTATCCCTTCTCCCCTCTTTCTCTCTCACTCTCTACTTCCCTCTATCTCTCCTTCCCTCTCTACTCTCTATCTTGCCATTCTCTCTCCTTCCCTCTCTAATTTTCTCTATCTCCCCCTCTCTCTCCTTCCCTTTATACTTCTATCTATCTCACCTCTCTTTCTCCCCCCTCTCTCTCTTCCTTTCACCCACATTTTCTCTCTACTTCTCGCTATCTAACCTATCCCTCCATACCTCTTTCTCTGTCCCCCTCCTTCCATCTCAATCTCTCCACCTTTCTCCTTACCTCTCTACTTCTTTCTCCATCACACATCTCTATCACTTATCTAACTTCTCTCTCTCCCCTTCCCTCTCTACTCTCTTTCTCTCTATCTCACCTCTCTCT
>CM021100.1:154624524-154710065 GCA_007115665.2 Sequoiadendron giganteum | reverse complement strand
TCTCTCTATCTCACCTCTCTCCCCCTCCCTCCCTACCTCTTCTTCCCTCTCTCCTCCCCTCTCTACTTCTCTTTATCTCCCCCACCCTCTCTCTCTATTTCTCTCTCTCACCTCTCTCTTTAAATCCTTATCTCTCCCTCTATCCCTACCTCTCCATCCATCTCTCCTTCCCTCTATACTTCTCTATATCTCCCCTCAATCTCTCTACCTAACTCTCTCTCTCCATCTGTACCTCTCCCTCCATATCTCCTTCCTTCTCCATTATCCTTCCCTTCCCTCTCCTTCCCTCCACTATCTCTCTACCTACTATCTCCCTCCATCTTTTCTATCTCTCCCCTCTCCCTCTCTACCTATCCCTTCTATCTCCTCTCTGCCCTCTCTCTCAAGTCTCTCCCTCTCTCCATCTCTCCCTCTCTCAGGTCTCTCTCTCTCTTTCAGTCACTCCCTCTATCTCTCTCCCCTCTACCATTAATCCTAAACCCTAAACCTTTAACCCTTAAACCCTAAACCCTTAAACCCTCAACCTTCTCTCTCTCTCTCAACCCTCTCTCTCCTACCCCTTCTCCCTCTCTCAAGTCTCTCTCTCTCTCTCAATTACTCCATCTATCTCTCTCCCCTCTAACCTTAACCCTCCCTCCCTTCCTTTATCTCTTTCTCTCTCAAGTCTTTCTCCCTCCACTACTCACTCTCTCCTCTCTCTCTCTCTCTTTCCTCTCTCTCTCTCTCTCTCTCTCCTATGTCTCTCTCCTTAATCACATTAAGCCATGGCCATGGGCCCTAAGCCATTAAACCCTCTCACCTCCACTCCTTTGTCTCATCCACTCCTCTCGGGTCTCTCCTCTCTCATCCATTCCTCCTTCTCTCTCCCGTTCCTTCCTCTGCGTGTCTGTCCTCTGTCTTTCTGTCTCTCATGTCCTGTCTCTCCTCTCCTCTCCTCTCACCTGTCTCTCTCTGCTCTTTGTCTCTCCTGTCTCGGGGTCCTCCCTCTCTCTCACCTCACTCCTCTCTCTCTCTCAAGTCTCCCTCCTTTTCTCCTCCTCTCTCACTCCTCCTCTGTCTCTCCCTCTTTCTGCCCATGGCCTCCATTTCAAGCCATGGCCATGGCTTCTTCCATGTCTCTTTCCTCCTCCACTCCTTCTCTCTCTCTCTCTCGGGTCTCTCCATTCTTCCTCTCCTCTTGGGTCTCTCTCACTCATTCCTGTCTCTTCCTGGTGTGTCTGTCTCTCTCCCATGCCTCCTCTCTCTCTCCTTGGCCTCCTCCCTCCTCTCTCGGGCTGTCTCCTTCCTCCTGGGTCTCTCTCTGTCTCTCTCCTTGTGTCTATGCCTCTTGGCCTCTGCCTCTCTCTCTCTCCAGTTCTCCTCTCCCGGTCCTTTCTCTGTCTCACTCACTCTGTCTCTCTCCTTGTGGTCTCCTCTGCCACTCTGTCTCTGTCCACTCCCCTCTCTCTCAGCTGGATCTCTCTGTGTCTCCTCTTGGGCCTAGACCTAGGGTCCCTCTGTCATCTCTCGGGTCTCCTCCTACCCCTCTCCTCTCCCGGATATCTCTCTCTCGGTCGATTCCTCTATCTCTCTCCCTCTACCCTTAACCCTCCCTCCATCTATCTCTCTCCCACTCCCTCCCTCCCTCTCTCTCTCTTAAGTCTCTCCCTCTTACACCCCCTCCCTCTCTCAGGTTTCTCTCTCTCTCACTCCCTCTATCTCTCTCCCCTCTACTCTTAACCCTCTACCCTCTACCCTTAACCCTTAAACCCTAAACGCTTAAGCCCTTAACCCTCTACCCTTAACCATCTACCCTAAACCCTCTACCCTCTACCCCTAACCCTTTACCCTTAAACCCTCTACCCTCAACCCAATACCCTCTACCCTCAAACCTAATCCCTTAACCCTATACCCTCAACCCTCTACCCTCAACCTTAAACTCTCAACCCTCAACCCATAAAACATCTACCCTCAACCCAATACCCTCTACCCTCTACCCTAATCCCTCAACCCTCTACCCTATACATTGGACCCTCAACCCTAATCCCTCAAACCTATACCCTAAAACCTCTACCCTCATCCCTAAACCCTCAACCATAAACCCTTAAATCTTCTACCCTCTACCCTCAACCCAATACTCTCTATCCTCGACCTAATCCATCAACCCTATACCATCAACCCAATACCATATCTCCCTCCATACATCCATATATCACTTCTCCATCCATCTCTCCCTCCCTCCCTCTCTTCCCTAATACCTCAACCCTATATGATCAACCCTTAAACCCTTAAAAAATCAACCCTAAACCCTAAACCCTCAACCCTAAACCCTAAACCCTCAACCCTAAACCCTCAACCCTCAACCCTCAACCCTCAACCCTTAAATCCTAAACCCTTAAACCCTCAACCCTCTAACCTCAACCCTCAACCCTCTACCCTCAACCCTCAGCCCTTAAACCTAATTAAACTCTCTACCCTAATCCCTCAACCCTCAACCCTTAAACCCTCAACCCTCTACCTTCAACCCTCAACCCTTCAACCCTAAACCCCTATACCCTCTACCCTATATATTGGATCCTCTACTCTAATCCATCAACCCTATACCCTCTACCCTCTACCCTCAACCTTAAACTATCGACCCTCAACCCTTAAACCCTAAACCCTTAAACCCTCTACCCTCTACCCTATGCATTAAACTCTCAACCCTTAATTCTCAACCCTTAACCCTTAATCCCTCAACCCTCAACCCTTAAAACCTAAACCCTCAAACCTTATACTTTCTACCCTAATCCTTCTACCATATACCCTCAAACCTTTACCCTAAACTCTTTACCCTAAACCCTAAACCCTAAACCCTAAACCCTAAACCCTAAACCCTTAAACCCTAAGCCCTTAAAGCTTATACCCTCTACGCTCAACCCAATACCCTATACCATCAACCCAATACCCTAAAACATAGACCCTATATGTCCTCAAACCTATACCCTCAATTATCAACCCTCTACCCTATACATTGGATCCTCAACCCTTGTTTATATTTGTCCCTCCCTCCTCTTCTCTCCTCTCTATCTCACTTCTCCCTCCATCTCTCCCTCCATCATTCCCTCCATCTCTAACCTAATACCTCAACCCTATACCCTCAACCCTTAAACCCTTAAACACTCAATCCTAAACCCTCAACCCTCAACCCTTAAACCCTCAACCCTTAAACCCTCTACCCTCTACCCTCAACCCTCTACCCTCTACCTTCTACCCTCAACCCTTAAACCCTTAAAAACAAGTAAACTCTCTACCCTAATCCCTCAACCTTTAAACCCTCAATCCTCTACCCTCAACCCTCAACCCTCAAACCTTAAACCCTAATCCCTCAACCCTTATACCCTCAACCCTATACATTGGACCCTCAAGCCTAATCTTTCAACCCTCAACTCTCAACCCTTAAACCCAAAACCCTCCACCCTCTACCTTCTACCCTATACATTAAACCCTCAACCCTTAATCCCTCAACCCTAAGTAGATAGGGAAACATAGGTTATATATAGAGTGATGAAGGGAGAGGTAGGTAAACAAAGGGAGATGGGAGATAAATATAGGTAGAGAGGGAAGGAGATGTAGAGAGAGGAGATATAGAGAGAAGTGGAGAGTGGAGGGAGGGAAATGTAGGGAGGAGATAGAGGCGAGTGTTTGTGTGTGTGTGTGTAAAAGAGAGAGAGAGGAGACACAATTGCGATATAGAGAGATATGATAGATATAGAGAAGTAAAGAGTGGAGGGATGGAGGGATAGGAAAGGAGGAGATAGAGGTGAGTGTGGGTGAGAGGGAGAGAGAGTGAGGAGGGAAGATGAGGGGAGAGAGGAAGGGGTAGAGAGAGATAAATAGATTAGAGAGGGAATGGGGGGGAGATAGAGAGTAGAGAGGGAAGGAGAGAGTAAGAGAGAAAGATGGGGGAGGGAGAGAGACATAGAGAGTGTGGTAGGTAGTGGAGGGAGAGGTAGGTAGAGAGGGAAGGAGAGATGGAGGGATAGGAGGGAGAGAGGGAAGGATGGGGAGTGAGATGGAGAGAGTGGTGAGATATAGAGTAGAGAGGTAAGGAGAGAATGAGAAATAGTGATAAAGAGAGAGAGGGAGGTTGGAGGGAGGGAGAGGTAGAAAGGGATAATTGAGACATAGAGAGGGAAGGAGGGAAAGTGGGATAGAGAGAATGGTGATTTAGAGAGGAGGGAGTGAGAGGGAAGGAGGTAAAGTGGGAGAGAGAGAGAATGTTCATTTAGAGAGGATGGGATGAGAGGTAGGGATAGAGATAATGGTGAGATGGAGAAGAGTGAGAGAGAAAGAGAGGGATGGAGAGACAAAAAGAGAGGTAGGTAAAGGGAGGGGAGAGATAAAGAGTAGAGAGGAAAATAGGTAGGGAAGGAGACATAGGTGAGATAGAGAGGGATGGAGAGAGAGTGATGGAGGGAGAGGTAGGTATAGAGATGGAAAGAGAGAGGAGAGATAGAGAGTAGAGAGGGAAGGGAGGGAGGGATAGGTAAGGAGGGAGATAGAGGTGTGCATGTGAGTGAGAGAGAGAGAATGGTGAGATAGAGAAAAGGAGAAATTAAGAGAGAAAGAGGGGGGAGGGATGAGGGGTGGAGGGAGGGACAATAGTGAGAGAGATTGGGAGGAGAGAAAAAAGGAAGGGGAGGGAGGGTGAGGTCGAGAGAGGGAGGGAGAGGAGAGATAATTAGAGAGGGAATGAGGGAGGGAGGGAGTGTTAGCGAGGGAGATAGAGGTTTGTGTGTGAGAGAGAGATAGAGAGAGTGGTGAGATAGAGAGGAGAGAGTGAGAGGGAGGGAGAGAGAATTATGAGATAGAGAGGAGAGAGTTAGAGATAAAGAGTGGGAAATGAGGGATAAAGAGTGAGAGAGAGATGAAGGTAGAGGTAGGGAGAGGAGAGATAGAAAGTAGAGCTGGAAATATGTAGGGAGGGAGACATAGGTGATAGGTGAGATACAAAGTGATGAGGGGAAAGGTAGCTAAAGAGAGAGAGAGGAGAGATAAGATAAGTAGAGAGGGAAGGAGATGTAGAGAGAGAGAAGAGATAGAGATAAGTAGAGAGGGGAGGGAGGGAGGCAGATGTAGGAAGGAGATAGAGGGGTGTGTGTGAGAGAGAGAGGGGAGAGAGGTAGGAAGTGAGAGAGAGGGAGGGAGTGGAGAGATAGAGAGTAGAGAGAAGAAGAGAGAGAGAGAAAGATGATACAACTTGCTGAAGTACAAAAAATTGACCTCCTGTTTACTGAAATTTGAATTGCTGATTACTGAAATTTGACTAAGTCTAAAATTTTTAAGATCTTCCAAAAACTAGAATTTGCATTATAACTCCTAGAGATATGAAACCACTCTCAAACATCTTGAAACTATATACAAGAAATATAACTTAAATTAACATAAAGTAAATGTCAATATGTAAATGCCAACTTATACTTAAATGTTTATTTCATGTATATAGTTTCCCTGATAGAGAAAGAGAAAATGAAAGAGTTTAGAAAAATGCATTCCAAAAGTCATTACAAAAAGAAAGAGTTCACAAGTTCATTCATTGAAAAATTCAAGCCATTTGGCGAGCGCCAAATTTGGCACTTGCCAAATGGTAAAGCCATTTGGAGAGCATAAAATTTGGCAAGCCCAAATTTGGCGAGCGCAATATGGCTTATTACATTTTTTAAAAAAAAATTGGCACCAAAATTGTATCACAGATCCATGCACTTACCCAACATTCAGATCCACAAGCATTCATTAAACCCTTAATCTGTTATGATGAATTAACATGAAAATAAAATAACTAAAACTGAAACAAATCAATACCAAACACAAGATAACACTATATTTACATGGAAAACCCAAGGATGGAGAAACCTTGGTGAGGATTATCTCACAATATAAGTAATTGCAAAATCAGTTACAAAGGATTAGGCTAGAATAAGACACACTGTCTAGAAAGGCTCACAACCAAGGCTCACTATCAAAATAGAAAAAGAAGATAGAGAAGAAATGTTACAAAAAGAACACGATCTCAATGCAACAAAGAATTCACCACAATAGCTCCAAAAAATTTGGAGCATGTTTGAATGATTGTATACACCTTCTGCTCACTCCTTTTGGTAATCCAACACTTGAAAGTTTGCCCTTCTCTACTAAATTTCACACTCTATAATTTTTCAATTCACATCATTTGCATCTCACACTTCACACTTTCATCTATCTTATCCTCCAACAATTCAACACATACTTATACCATCCTCAACATTGAAACCCTTTCCAAGGTTAGCAATGCACCTCAAATGTGCAAATTTAAATTAGGTCAGCACCAAAACACTTCTAGGGAAGATAAAAGTGAAAGTGGACCAAATAAAAACTTAATTGGGACCCAAATCAATAGCACTTCTTAATCACATGCTTCCTAAAACAAGTTTTATCCTTCACATGTAGTGTAAACACCAAGTTGGTTGTTACCCATGCAAACAAAATTAAAAATTTAAGTATATGTGTTGGTGTAATTAAATGTGTTGTACCTTGTCTTAGGTCATCATTACATCTGAGTTAAGTTTACTTAGGGACCACATAGGAGTTGTTGGAGATTTTCCACCTTTGGTGGACTTATCATGTTATTACTTTATCACTTCCATCTTTCATGGACATATCATGTGATTAGGTTTCCACCTTTTGTGGGTGATCCACTATTTGTGGTGGTTATCACTTTCCACTTTAGGTGGAGTGTTAGCTTTTCATTGTTGTCTCATGTCATAAGATTATGAAACTTGTCATAATCTTATGCCCTCCTATATTCTCACCTTGGATATATAACCAAGGGGTCTCTCATTGTAAAATAATCGTTCATATCATAATCATATTGATGAGAAAAGAGTTTATTCTTGTCACATTATTTTCTCTTTTTTTGGTGCTTTCCATTTGGTCCATAGATCTTGGCATCCATAGCCAATTCTAACATGGTATCAGAGCGTGTTTGATTCTAACATGGTATCAGAGCTTGTTTGATTCTAACATGGTATGATAGTGGGTTGGGTGCCATTGGAGAGTCTTTTTCTAAGGATAAATACCAAATTTGGGGAGGTTCCATTTTTGGCTCTTTATTGCAGGTTTATATCAGAGCTTGCTGGTGCAAATCTGAGCTCATCATTGCATCCAAAAGGTTCAAGAAAGTTGATTTTTCCTTTTGTTTCATCCAAATCGGATATACAAGGCCAAATCTATGAGGGTTTCAAGTTGCATTGTGGTTGCCAGATTCAGAAGGTAGCTGCATTTTTTGAGCATTTTGGTTCAAATCCGACCCTACCATCACATCCAAAAGGGCCAAAAACCCTAAGACCAACTGTCCATTCATCCATTTTGGAGCAAGTCATCCGGTGAAACCAAAAAAAATTTCCCGAAGAGTCGTACGACCCCCCAAGTCGCCATTAATGTCGACGGTACGATTTTGAAAAAATATTGTCGAAAAGTTTTTGAATTTTTTTTATAAAAATTTCATTTGAAAAAAATTGTTTCAAAAATTTTGATTTGAGAAATTAAAAATAAAAAACAAAAAAAATATTAAAGTTTGCATACGTAGACTACCTACAAGTGGCAGGTGTACCAGAGGGTACGTGATACCCTGGTACTCGTGGCCCCGCCACCACCGGCCAAACTTTTCCACCACATGGCTGCTCCAACACCACTTGCGACCTCTCCACCACCAGCCGGACTTCACCACTGGCAGGTCAACTCCGACAAAAGAAGAATTTGAGCCCACATCAAAAATCTAGCGCTAAAAAAAAACAACAAATCTGGCGAACATTTTCAGAATTCCGGCGAAGTAAAAGATTCCAGGGATATTTAAATATACCGAAAATTAAGGGAATATTCTGACGAATTTTCCGGACGGGTGAGTTTTTCGGTGATGGGCCGCAGGCCGTCAATTTTAAGCCCATGAACTGCATACGTCAGCGACACCTCACTGCTGACGTCATCATTTTCTAAGAAAATCTGCCCCTTCACCATTGAGCTTTTTGATTTTGCAGCTGATCTTTGAAGCTCTATATCTCAGTCATTTTGGCTCCTTTTTTCGAGCAATGTTTTTTGATTTGGGCTAATTTTTTGTGCTCTTCACAGTGGTGCAATCAATTTTTTGTTTTGGCTCCTGGTTTTTCCATAAATTGCAGATTCTCACAGGTGTGGCTTCTTTGTCCTCATTTTGGAAAATTTGGGAGCTCATAACTTGCTCCTACAGTAACATTTTTGGGTGATTTTTTTTTTTTAAAGTGCATTATTTTTTGTGTACTTTCTAGTGGTGTGATCAGATTTATCTAATCTTCTATAATTTTTTCACCTTGAGCTTGAGGCCTATTTTGGCAATTTGTATGTACCAAGATCAAAGTCCACTTTGCTGTTTTTGGCAGTGGCAATTGTAAACGCACTAAATCAGATATTGTTTGAGGGGTACTTTGATTGAATGAATTTGGGGGGGTTGTCTTTTATGTGATTGTGCCTATCTTGTGCTCTTGCATTCCATCATGGGTTCATCTGAAGTTCCAATCTTAACTGGACATAATTAGGCTACATGGAAAGTATGTGGATGGAGTAAACTAATGGAAAAAGGTTTAATTTACTACATTGATGGAACCATAACTGCACTTGCAGATCATAAGGTAGATGCAACTGCATATATGGATTGGCTCACTAAAACTTCTATGACATTGGGTATGCTTAGGAAGTTTATTTTAGATGATCTCATTTTTCATGTTGATAAATGTACTACAACCAACGAAGCTTGGGATAAGCTTGCCACTTTGTATGGAAAGGTTGATAAGGTTAAGGGATATAAACTTGAAAATGATCTCCTAAGCCTTGATCCTAAGAATTTTGACACTATTCAAGATTATGTCACTAAAGAAAATGAGCTAAGAGCACAACTAAAAGATTGTGGTATTGAGAAAGAGGATGATCAATTGGTCTTTAACTTGTTGGACAAGCTTCCAGCTGAGTATGCAACCTTTGTTTCAAGTTTTTAGACTCAACAATTGACAATTAGCAACTTCAAATCACCATCTTTTGAGGCTCTCACAAATCTTTTGATTCGAGAGCAAAACAAGCTTATACAAATGGGTACTTTGAAGTCTTCAAAATCACATGCCTTGGTTGTAAAAGATAAGAAGTCTTCAAGTGGCAAAGAAAATAAAAAGAACACGCCTAAAAAGAACACACAATCCATAGAAGAACATAAAGATTCATCTTCAAAAGATAAATTATCTAAGAAGGAGAGGTCCTTTTGTGCATATTGCTAGAAGGATGGACATGAAGAACACTATTGTTATAAGAAGGATATTGATGAGTTGAAAAATCTTCTCAAAAGAAATCAGATTGATTTTCCTTCTAGAATGTCTGAATCTTCTTCTCCTTCTTCTTCAAAATAGTCTAAGGGAAAAGGTCATGCTGATTTTTCATCTACATCAGGATATAAAGGACAAGCTCTTTGTTCTTTTTTAGGTTCAGGATCAGGGAGATGGCTTCTAGATTCAGGAGCATCACATTATATGGCATCTTCACAGTCTATATTCTCTTCATTTCAGCCTTGTTCTATGTCTTCTATCTTGATGGGAAACAATACATACATGAGTGTAATTGGGAAGGGATCTATTAGTTTTGGGGACAACGCTTTCCAGGATGTTTTGTGTGTTCCTCATTTGATGAACAATATTCTTTCCATATATTAGATTACACATGGTGGAGATGGGAGAACTGTGGAGTTCACACCTGATTTAGTCATCATTCGAGACTTGGAGAGTAGAGAGATCATTGCTACTGGGGTGGTTGATCATTCATCTCGATTGTATACCTTTGCAGATTTTGCTTCTGATGGTGACATTGTTCCTTCATCTGTTGATCACACTTCTCATGTGAACCATGATTCAGAGGAGACGTTTGGCTACTTGAACTTGGGAGTTCTCACATTAGATCCAGTACTTGAGCCATGCATTTCATCTCCTCCATCTACTATTGCATTTGATGATGCTTTTGATTCCATAGTTTTGGTTCCTTGTGATTCAATGCAGCAGGATATACATTGTCTTCCAGATATGGCTACTTTGGATGGCTTCTTGACAAGTATTTCAGACTTGTTTGTGGAGTCTCATCTTGCAGATTTTGGGGACATCATTGATGAAATTCATCTTCTCTTTGATGAAGATGCTCCTTCTTCAATTGTTGTGAGGGAACAATCTGACCCTCTTGTTCATTCTCTACATGATCATTCTTTTTAGTTTGACATGAGTGTGGATACTTTTGGACAACATTTGGAGGAGGCTTCTTTGTCTTTAGAGGGGATATCATTCTCTTTGGATCATGTTCTATATTCATCTCTACTAGATGTTGGATTTTCATCTTTAGCAGTGTGGCCTAGAACGCCTGTTTGGAGTGTATCAGCTTTCAACATCGACATGGAGACACTTGGGCATCATTCAGAGACATCATACATCCTACATACATTCTTGGTTTTGTTTCTTCCTAAGGGGAGGAATGTTGTTCGATGAGATTGGATCATCTTCAATATTCAATGTCAAGCTTCTACCATCATTGCAGGAGACTCAACATTGAGGGGGGGCTGCCTTGTCTCTCTTCTAGTTCTCTCTTATGGGGGGTCTTTTTCCTCACATGGGGTTTTTACCTTCTCATGCATCATTGAGAGAATTTCTATTTTGTATTCCATCTCTATTTTGGGGAGGATTTTTGTCCCACTGGGTTTTCTCCTTTTCTCCATTTGTGAGAGATTGCATTGCATTTGTACATGGGTACCTAACATGGTCTAGTTGTCAGGACCAATCTTGCATTGTTTTCTTTTGTGTACATTCTCCCTAACTTGCACTTAAGGGGGGGTGTTGGTGTAATTAAATGTGTTGTACCTTGTCCTAGGTCATCATTACACCTTAGTTAAGTTTACTTAGGGACCACATAGGAGTTGTTGGAGACTTTCCACCTTTGGTAGACTTATCATGTTATTACTTTATCAATTCCACCTTTCATGGACATATCATGTGATTAGGTTTCCACCTTTTGTGGGTGATCCACTATTTGTGGGTGATCCACTATTTGTGATGGTTATCACATTATCACTTTCCAGTTTAGGTGGAGTGATAGCTTTTCATTATTGTCTCATGTCATAAGATTACAACACTTGTTATAATCTTATTCCCTCCTATGTTCTCACCTTGGCTATATAACCAAGGGGTCTCTCATTGTAAAATAATCATTCATATCATAATCATATTGATGAGAATACATTTTATTCTTGTGACATTATTTTCTCTCTTTTTTGTGCTTTCCATTTGGTCCATAGATCTTGGCATCCATAGCCAAATATAACATGGTATCAGGGAGTGTTTGATTCTAACAATATGCTTCCTCAAACCTAAGGATGACCTAAAAACCACACACCATGCTTGAACATGACCTAGAATATTCCTCAAACACCCTAAAATCCAACAAAATTCTTCACAACAACTTCCACTTGAAGAATGTACAAACCCAATACACTCAGACTACTCTTCCATACACTGTTACTTGAAAAACTATCTTTAGAAGCACCAATCATTAAATCTTCTTGACTAAGGTAAACTACCAACACCATCAACACACCTTCAAAATCACAAGACCTGAAGCATAACTATGGAGAAACGTGGAGCAACAATATTTCTCTTAGACACCTCTGTAATGCATAGTCACACACACTAGGGAACACAACTTCTTTTGTACGGTGATCCAACATACCACCTCTTGAATATAACACCTCTCACCAACATATCCAAACTGCATAGGTAGATCTTCAACATAGAAGAAATACAAAGCAAAACCAAAGCATCTCTTTGTGACCCAGAGCAACACTACAACACACTGTTACCTATTTTTATCATTTTTTCTCAAAAGAACTTGAAAACCAAGCACTAGAGACACATCCATATCATCTTCATATATGCTACATCCATAGATAGAAGCTTATCAAAGTAAAAAGAAGGTTAACACCAATAGGTTAATTGATGACAACATAATGCAATGAATCAAAGCATAGAAAACACCAACTGCTCATCTTCAACACCAATCTCCCTCAACACATATAGTTGATATTAATGAAATCACAATCTTGTTGAAATCAATGAAAAAACCAATCTACACATACTTGCAATAGGTAGTGTGGTGATCTCTAAGGTGGTTTCACACCTAATGAAAGGTGGCCACTTAGCTCATGCACCTCTAGAGATTCATGTTGTGTGTTTGAGGCCTAGGCTTGGAGATATTCTAGATGGTTGATATTGTGAGTACGCTATATTTGAAGGATTGTGTACTAGGTGTACCTTGTTGAACATCCAAAATACTAAGAGGGGAGGGGTGAATCATTATTCCTCTAAAAATATTAAAACCCTTAAATAGTTGTCCACATAACATAATTAAAATTACTAAACAAAACACAACACCACATAACACCAAGATTTTTATTGTGGAAACCCAAGATGGGAAAAAACATAGAGAGGGTTAGCTCTCAAGTATTAAGTAACCAGTTACATAATACAAGGGTGGCTCATTGTCGAGTTGGCTCACTGCCGGTGGGATCACTACCCTGAATACAAAAACAACTCTTACAACTAAGAGATGACTTGTAACCAAAGAGTATTACAAAATTAAACTATTATAATTGCATATGAATATGCATGAATACAGTTCTAGCTAAGGCACAAAACTTATGTATAAATACACCTCTATCTAACTATATCACATATATCAGTTTGCAATATATATCAACAATTCTCTACCATCCATCATATTTCATCTTTTTTGTTTTTGTTCCACTTCACTTATATACTGGATCTACATATCCACTTAGTCGGCTTGCACTTGGAGATATATACAGATGAATGCATTATCTAATATGTTGGTGTAGATGCAAAAATTTATCCCACGCTATGCCAAATAAGGTTGGACCAAAAGCTACATAGACCAAAAATCCTTATGTCGGTAACATCGTTGTTGGAACAAAGAATAAGCCAAAGACAAGAATGTTGGACCAATCAATGACATTAATGAAAAATACCAACAATCTCCCCCTTTGTCATTGATGGGAAACAAAAATTTTGGAACGTCAAAACTTAAAAAAGGGATAAACTCCCCCTAAGATGACTATCTCCATTTTTCAAAAACTTTTCTTTTTCTCTGTGTTTCTTCCCCTTTTGAAATCAATGAACAAGGGGTTCCAAGAAAAATATTTAAGAAGCACTGGATGCACCACTGGAGAATGATAGCTTGATCTTCTAAAGATGGGCAATCCACTTACCTTTATTATCCTTCCAATACAATATTGCTTCAGTTAACATCTGGGCATGAACCTGAATAGACACAAGAAGAGATTCTCCATCGATAATGGAGAAAGTTAGAAAGAGTAGTCTATTGTACCTTCACGAGGGCATGATTCATCAATGAAATACTATCTTCACACATATCCCAAAGATTTCCTAAGGGAAAAATGATGTTGTCTTGCTGCTACTACTATTTAGAGTACCTTTTGTGTAGTTCCTCAATTGAGGATCTCTTAGAACTAGAACAATCTTTAGATAGCTTGAAAGACTGATATGCTTACTAGATTGTTGACTCAATTGAGTCAATCTCTTTTCTTATTTCAGTTGTGGCATCCAACCACTGTAGGCTATACATGTATAAAGAGTTTCCTTCTTCGAGAAGGTCTTGTCCTTGCCAGATAAGCTGATCAAGGTTGGAGAAGGCAGTTGCACACCGATAGTTTAACTCCTATAAGAGTTTATTCCTTTTAGCTTCCTTTTCCTTCTAGAGCTTTTCATTCATAATTGCAGAGAGGTTCTTGACAGTATTCACGAGTGTTCTAAATTTATCCATTTTTCTTCCGAACTCATCAATATTAAATTCTAGGATAATACTGTGGAGAGCAGGAATAGTCTCCTCAATCAAGTTATCATTTTCCTCTAACTCCTTAATTATTTCAGCTTTTGTCGAGGCCTGAATGGAGTCACCGATTTTAAATTTCTAAATAGGATTAATTTTCTCAAGATCAAGAAATACCTTGGAAGAGGTGATAGGCCAAACCATGATTGGTGAAGCAAGTAAACTCTTCAAGGAATCATCAGAGCAAGTACTGATGGAAGTGTTTTCAATTTCTTCTCTTTTCTCAATTTCTCCTACTACGGGTTCTTTACTTTCCTCTTGCTCAGTGTTCCCTTCTTGTTTACCTGTATCATCTTCTTCTACAATTATCTTTTATTCTTATTTTATTCCTAGTTCCTCTCCTTCTTTCTCAATTTTCTCTTCTTTTTTTTCAATTTCTTTTTCGTTTTCTTCTACTACATTCATCGAAGCAACATTTTAATCTAGAGAATGAGATTTCCCAATTTCTGAAGGATTTGTATCAAGATTGTATACTTCCGCATCTGTATATTCTAGTAAAAGGTTTACAACATTTTCAGTTTCCAAATTTTCATGAGAGAAAGTGGGGGAAATAGATGATGTAGTAGGGCCATCATCGATCAACATCCCAAGTTTTCCTGCCATGCTTGTGAGTTTATCAATGACTTCTACTTTCAATTTTATTGCAGCTTCTTTATTTTTCATGAGGGTGTATTCCCTTTTCTTTGTTCTCAATTCGAACTTGCTAAGTTCCCTAAAACTTGCTTTTTTTCTTCTTTTACAAGTTTTGAAACAATAGAGATAGCTTCATTTACAATATCCCTATCAATCTACCTAGCATTTTATTGAATTGTGTTTAAAGCCCAACTACTGTTAGGAATATCCTCTTTAAAATGTTCTACATTCCCATCTAATTTTGAGCAGTATTAAAAAAATTCTTATGTAATTGTTTCTTTTCCCTTGGACGAGGCAGTGTTATATAAATCACCAACTTATTTAAAGTTTCCTTCAACAAGAATTTTAAACAAAGTATCTACATCAGGAGGATCATGATTTACCTCTTTGGATTGCTTCTCCTAGATATGGTACTTGTCTAGTTAAATTTTTTTTCAGACTCTTCAATAAAAATATTAACTTTCGATGCTTTTGCTTCTTTCACCTTCTTGCTTGGAGTAGGTGGAGGAATGAATTTCTTCCTCTTACCGAACAGACTCTCCTTTCCTTTCGAAGGACCAACTGCTTTTACAGGACTAGCGGATGAGCTACTGGCTGCACTCTGAGTAATTCTTTTGATTGCTGCAAGATCTTCCTTAGTTATACCTCCTTCTTCATTTATTGCCTTCAAAGTCTTCTGAAATCTCTTTTTGATTTCCTTTGACATTTTTTCTTCCTTGATTTATTTGGATTTATCTTCTATAGAGCCAAACCTCAAGGCATCTACTAGAATTTCTAACAAAAATTTTGCAAGGCATTCCGCATAATCTTCTAAAACTTCATACACTAATTTGGGTACCACTGAGTTCTTGGAACAACAACTTCCATTATACATTTGTCAATAGTGACTATGAATGTAATATAATTCTTGTATTTGGAGACTATAGACTTAGGGATTCTATCCACGTTTTGCATTTTATACTGTAGTAAAGAGAAAAATAAAGTGAATGCAATTTCCTATGCAGTAGGATCATCATACCTCCTCATTCACTCATAAATTTGATGAGCAACTAGTTTATCAAATGAACATACAACCAGACCAAGACCAGGCATTTCACACATGAAATAAAAAAGAAAATAGAGTGCAAGGGTTCCATACTGAAACACGACCTTCTTCTCACTTTGCTTGCATTGATTTAGATTCTCAAGAAATTGTTCTTTGATGAGTTCACAAAGGTCATAGTCCACTCCATTAAATACCATGTAGTATGTAGTGTAGATAGATGTAGCAGAGATGGAGTTATCTCTGTTTGTGTAATAAATTTTGTTACCAATGACCTATGCAACATACCTCACAACTACTTTGTGACTGTATGAACTGCCAAAGAGGTCTACCATAAAAAATGGCCTCAGTTAGGGTTTCAACCTCCTTATTTTTGACTGAATTTGGTGTTGGAAGAATACCAGCGTCATTCAACCCAGTAACAACCTTCATGATGTCATTGTTGATTAGGTGAGCTTCATCTAGCCACAAAAAAGTATCATGGAATCAGCTCATAGCCACTCGCACCCATTTGTCATCAAAACATAAATGTGGAAACTTGTTCGCAATTTCTTTTCCACCAAAGCCTTGTATTTTGGTTTGACATTAAAGTCATCACCAGTGATTTCATTTATCCATAAATCAAGCAACTTGGTGTGATTGAACTCCTCGAGCTTTGAATGAATAAAATCCTTAACACCTTCTGAAGGAATGACTCCATGCAAAACTCTCGACAAACAACCAACCATATCTTTCTCAATTGATATATCTAGATACTTCTTGAATTTGGGATGAGGTTGAGCTACCATTTTGACCAAAGAGGGAGTAGCCGTGACACTAAGCATAGATAAATTCAAGAAAAATACCATTTGTAAATTTGCACACCCTAGGACACAATGCGACTTATTTCTTCTTCTTTGCTCCTTATTACCACTTTTTTCTTGAGTGATCAAAAATGACTTGCAAAATTTTCTTTATGATAATTACGCAACACATGCACCTTTTGCATTAAATGTGCCATAAATCCTTTTGTGATTCCCGATTCAATGGACAAATGTGACTTTATCGGATGTCTGCACGCTTCTCTGAACTTCCTTCCTCTCTCGGGCAACAATCGAAGAGCGGCTAATTACTAGAATAGATTTCTGCACTGTTGATGGTGTTTTTATACACTTCACAACACAGGCAATACGTAGGTGTATTACCTCTCTTGAAAGACAATCTTCCACAATCAAATTGTAGAACACTATTCTGAGGTCTCTTGGATGTCAGGTCATGATGATGGTTTGAATATATCAGTTGTTTAATGTGATTTTTTGGAATCACAAAGCGGTCTTACAAAAGTTAAAGTTGTAGGAGAATTGGGTCTATGAATGGATTTCTTCAAATAGGAAATTATTGCACTTTGTTGTAGGCTCATACAATAGTCTTGGACTCCATTTTTTTGTCAGATTTGGCTCTACAATGTGCAATGAACCTTAGCACAGGTTGTTTCCAAAAAATGGGAAAAGGAAAGAGGCAAGGAAGAAGGATGGTTCATGGACTTGCAACTACCGATGAACAGTGATCATGGAGGTTCCTGTTGTGGACAGTTTCCTAAAAATATGATTTCACTTAACCCGAATTCTCACAGTATCATGAAATCTATGCTATCTTCCAAGGACTGTAGATATTCGTCATTCATTCACCATGTAGATGTGAACAAAGATACAGTTTGAAGAGCAGCTATGAAATTATAGTCCAGAATAACTTTACACAGTCACCTACCAACAACAAGTGATTAAAAGTATGGACAAGGAAAGCATACACACAACAAAAAACTTCATAACCAGAGAGAACATACTAAATCTACCAAAGTCAACTAAAGGAGAACTAGAACAAAAAAATAACTTTAAACTAGAATTTTAACTACAGCGACAAGAATCATGCAACATGGGAAGAAATCTAGAAATGCACCAAGTCAATGTATTTCTATTAAAATTTCTGCAGCATGCCTTTACAACAACTCAACTCTCTTAAAATGAGAGGAGGAGAGCCCTATTTATAGTTTTCAAAAAGAAAAATGAGTGGCTAAGATTCAATTCTATTGTGTGGCCTAGATTCAATTTACACTAGGGTTTCACCTAGCCCCAAATATATTAAATTTTAAAAAGATCTTTCATCCTTTTCCCTAATTCGTCATCTAGTGGCAACACTATAGCAGTTTTTTCCTTTTGCTATTTGCCCTTTGCTGTAGCTACTCTTTTAGGAATTCTTCATCGATGATAGGGTTGCCCTCACGCTTCTTTAAAGCTACATACTTTATGAAGGTTAAGATCATTGGCTGAAGCTTTTCCACCTCCATGATGTCCGATCGTAGCACCTGGTAACTCCATTCTTGGGAGTCGTTAATGAGATTTTTCCAATCATCGTCATACTTGGCCGCATTACTTTTGAAAAGCTCTGACTGGGCAAAGGCTCGAGCAACAAAGCTCATGAAATTCATGGTAACTTTAGCCAACATCCCATCTTCCATGTTCTTCAAGAAGTAAGGCTTTATGCTCTCTGGATTAATTTCAACGATAGACAACTCGTACCCTGCCATCAGCTTGAGGTACCGAGTGCAGTCTCCTCTGGCCTCCTTGGCCCATTCGATATCTAGAACTACCCATTCTAGGATCTGCTCCAACTTTCCCTTTTGATGATCAAAATACCATTTCCATACATCCACTAACTAGTGGTCGTCATCCTTGAGGGCAAGGTCCTTCTCCCAAACCTCACTTGGCAACTAGCGTATGGCCTTAATTTTCGGGTAAGCTGCTCTGTACTTCCTCGAGAATTCCTCACAGACTTGCCTTGTGCCCTCAAGTGTTCTCTGCACTTCCAAGAACTTATTTTCTATTCGAAGAACCAAGTTGATGCCCGTGTTTCCCATGTCTAAGACCTATCAGAACCAATTTTCCATAGTCTTATCCAAGCTCCTTCTCTTTTCCAACTTATTAATCTTCTCTTGAGACAACAGATGAGGCAGGGCCAACGACATGGTGAAATGCTCATCCGGGGATGAACATTGTTGAATATAGGCCATCAGATCAACCACCTATGATTTAAGTTCCTCCTTTGAAACCTTATCTTGTTGGATAAGATACACCACAGTGGCGACCAATTCCTCGAGGTGGTTGACCTTAAGCTCCCTTGTCACCACTCCCAAGTCGATGGTGGAGATGTTATAAGTTATTCCCTGTTCTCCAACCACTGACGTAGCTATTTGTACTACCCTAGAGACAGAAGCATCCATGGTTACTTTTGATATGATCTTTGGCCTTTTCTCTTTCCTGGTGCTTATCTATGCTCTAGCCGATATGGCTTCTAGCCTCTCCCTAAGATCCTCTAGGGTGGGAGTCTTTTGCTTAAGTTGATTCCCCAGCCAATCGGGCATTTGGGCCTCCTCCTTGGGTGATTCAAACTGATCCTTGCTTCCCTCCGCCCTAATTTTGACGGTTCTAGAAACAAGGGCCTCCTTCTCAACCATTGCATCCTCCTTCTCCTCTTCAGAGTCTTGTACGAGCATTATATGCTTGGTAGGAGACTTGGGAAATTTCTTGTCGGAGGGATCTTCCCTTTTAGTATCCTTCTCCTCTTCATCTTGATCATGTTCATGTTCCCCAGGCTTATCTTGTTGTTCATCTACATGGAGGGATGTTTCCTCTTCATGCTCTGGAGTTCGACCATGTATTTCAACTGGAGACCTGCTGGCCTTAGTCTTCAAAGCAGTAACTTCTTCTTCAATCGTAAGCCGATCCTCAACTTCTTTATCCTCAATTTCATTAAGTTGCTTGCTCCATTCTGCATCGAGATTTGGATCATTTGTTTCCCAGATTAATTCAATGTCTAGCTCCTTGTTGCCTTCACTAGAATATTCGTAGGCTACCTAATCGATATCCTGATGCTTGAACATCTGGTGCTCATGGTATTCAAACTCCTCATCTTCGAGCCTCTTTGTAGCCTCTAGCTATTTTTGCTCAAGCTCATCATATATATGCATTATTGCCTCCATTCTTGGTGGTTCAGTAGGGGGAGGGAGAGATGGATCATTGGTCATAGCCTAGGCTATTGCAGCTTGCACTATTGCACTTGTAAGCATCCCCGAAAGCTTGAGTGACACATTCTGCATGTATTTTATGAAGGATTCTAGGAGACTGAGGACAAGCATTGTAGCAATGGGAGTGGATGGAATGGAAGGAGTCATAGAAGATGAAGAGAATGATGAGGTCGTGGCAAAGGATGAATCCATTGATATGACCTGCACGATCGAAGAAGTGGAGGCAAGATGGACAGAGATGTCCACCGCAGGCAGAGAGGAAGCAAATACTGCAAGGATCGTAGGTGGGATAGTGGTAATGGCAGCATCAATTGCAGAAAATGGAGACCTTGGCGGGTCAGACTCTTCCTCTCTGCCCTCGAGGAGTGGATCTTTAGGTATGACGGACATCTCTACAACCCTAACTATTTTTCTTTGCTTTTTGGAAGGCCCGCCCTCTGAAGCCTTTCGAGCATAAAACTTTGGGTTTGGCACCTGCTCACTAGCTCCCTTTCTCTTTTTGGTTTTGATGGATGGTGGGAATTTGGATGTTTCCCTAGTTGTTGCAGTAAAAACTCCACCATCAGAGCCACTTGGCTCACTCTTGAGTCCCTTAAATGTTAAGGCGACTCCCTGTTGCTTTAGTCGTGCCACTTGCTGGTTGATCCATACCTTCATTTGAATTTCCATAGGCTTGGTGAGTATGTCAAGGTTATCAACCTCTTGGTCATCCCAATCAATTATACGCAATAGCAGGTTGGCGAAGACACTGTATCCTAGATCAATCACCGTGCTCTCATCTTCTTCAAGTTGGTTCAGACCCGGGCACAAATTCACTTATCGCACATAGAGGGCATTCATGCACATGTTGTGTCATAACTGCACCTCAATATCATGCTTGTAGTTGGCCTAGAAATCCTCAACATTGTGGAGGTGGGCATACTCAGGTCCTAGTGCCTTTCTGATATGACCATAGGGGTCCATTCGTGGTTGAGCTGTATACTACCGGAAGTGGTACTCGACCAACTCCTTTTTTGAATTCCCTGCACATTGGGAGGTATCAATTTTGTACATTCCCTGGCCGAGGTCGATAGGATAAGGTGTCCTTGCCAGATGTTTGATGCTTAGAACATTGTGAATGTGTCGCAGCTGCCAAGTCAGCTCCAATAGTATGATCCGGTCATTGGGGTACCAGGGCAGCTTGTTTGGCCTTTCCGTAAATCCTTGGGCATGAATGTAAGTGAACTTAGGGAATTGTATATATAAGAAGGCATAATGCGTGAGGAGGGACCTTGCACTGTGGGAGACTCTCCTCTGAAAATCTCCTCCAAGCAGCCAGATGATGTAGGTGATGACGACATCATTCACCCTGCAGTAATCCCTCTTCAAATTTTTGTATTGCAATTGTGGATACCTTTCATAAGGCTTAAGTTCCCTTCCTGGTGCCTCATTAGGAATATCAGTTAGTCCATGATAATGCCACCGATTGGAAAGCAAATAAACCAGGTAGGATGTCATATAGAAATTTGAGGTCTTCTTCACATGAATGAATTGCTCGTGAAAGAAATTGCTGATTATTTCCCCCTAGTCGAATGCAACATCACCATGGAGAATTTTCTCCACAAAGTATAACATTCATTCTTGGAAGAAGGCCACAGTAGGAAGACCCATTACTCTGCTTATTAAGGTGATGAGGTCATGGTAATCCTCAAAGAAATCACTACGAAAGAGATCCTATGGGACTTTTCCTGCACTGGCTCGCTTATCCTTCAACCAGTATTGATTAATCAGTTTCTTACATCTCATGGGATCTCGATCCCATAATGCCTTGCATTCTTCCATAGTCAAGGTCTCCATACTTTCAAAGGCGGGGATGTGGAAGGTTGTAGTTATCCCAAGAGGGGACATGTCTGCAAGGATGTTTCCATCTATGTCCGCTATGTTTTTGGTCTAGGGTTGATATGCATCCCGACATGCCATTACCAACTCGGGATCCACCAAAGCCGGTGGGAAGCTTGCAGCCTTAGCAAGTCTGTTGCTTCTTATTAACTTTGCATTTTCTATTTTAGGGTCCACCTTGACCCTCTGTGTGAACTCATCAATATCGACATGCCCAATATTGGTATATGTGATTTCTCTCCAAAGAGTGGTGGTTCTAGAGTGTAATGGAACCCCTTGGAATTTGAAATTCATTTGATCCTTGTCCTCCTTACCTCAAGGTGCTTTGAAAGTTCCTTTTCCCTTTTCCTTGGCAACACTAGAGGTTTCTACACCGGTTTCCATAAATCCTGCACAAAGAGATGTGAATTAGTGACATTAAACATGGAAAAGCGGCCTTAGAAAAATCCCTGCACATCAAGGTTAGATCCGCAATCATCATTCACACCTAACACATGATAAAACATCATAAGGAAGCGAAACAGGAAATCTGGGTTTCTAGGGTTGGAATTCCCTTGGCAAAATATTGTTTGGAAGGGCAAATGAGGCAAGACACTCCTAATGGTTTTTTTGGTCTTGGATTTGATCAATGAAGGGCTGATGTGAAAGAGGACCAAACTTTAGGAAGTGTGTCGAAGTTCATTTTTTATTTGGAGTCCATTTGATCCCTCATTTAGGTGACCAGGTTTCAGCTGCAAGAAGGTCATTTGAAACAACGCAGGGAAGACGACACTCTGGGCACCAGGCTCTAGAGTTCGGGTTAGCGAAGTCGGGAAGCTGTCAGGGGACAGACGTGTAAAACAATGAAATGCAGGCAGAAATCAGGAGACGAAAGTCTGAAGGGTAATCCTCGGGGGAAGATTTATCATTTAGGAAAGCCCAGTGGCAAACTGAAGGTCGGGATCTAGAGGCTGGAAAGACGGTCAAGTTCAGTCGTCTGGAATGACGAAACCAAAACGAAATCTCAGAGACGGAATTTCAGAATCCGAAGTCTGGATAGTGTCTGGACGTTATGTTTCTATTTTAGATTTTATGCTTAGCAAAAGGGGGACCAGGGTCCGGGAGTCGAAAAGACATCCTGGGACAACTGTTCAGAACGACGAAAGCATCACGAAATTCTAGAGATGGAATTCCGAAGGTTAGGGTCTGGCAACAATTTGGATGTTTGGTTTCCCTACAAGTTTTGAGATGGACGTCTAGTGCCCTAGGTCCGAGGGTCGGGAAGACGCTCGGGGAAGGCTGTTCAGAATGACAGAGGCACAACGAAAACCCGGGAAGGGAATTCCGGAGTTCGAGACCCAAGAGCGTGGTGGACACTGTCATTTTCTAAGTTCAAATTTGTTTTTTTGCACGGACAGCCGTAGAGAGGTCCAGGCCCGAGAAATACCACCGACTGTTCCAAAGAACAACGACAAAAGGGTGAAGTTCTGAAGGTGGATTTTGATGGTTTGACATGGTGTTTCTTGATTTTAACTGGTGGGTTTTGAGCCAGCGACACTACACTATCATGTTTTAGTTCATTTTATCTTTCCCTTAGGATTTTCAATTTAAATTCTTGAAAAAGAAGGAAGATGAGGCCGATGACGAACCTACCTCGAATTCCTAGAGAAGCTCGATGCTGAAATCCTTCTGAATGGTGAAATAGGTGCTCGGGTGTGAAGGCAGAAAAAGCTAGGGCCGATGAGCTTTCGAAATTTCACTCTGTCATGTAAAAATGACAGGTGAAAATTTGCTTAAATAGCCAAACATGCAATTAATTCCATAATTGAATGCTCCATACGGTGGTAGGTAAGTTTGGTGAGTTCAATTTTTTTGAGCGGCGATGGGTGATCCAGAGTCCGATGGCCAGAAAGACGTCAAGCCACAGCCGTTTCAAAAATCTATCAAGTGAAGTGTAAACGATGACGGAAGATCCGGGGTCTGACGTCCTAAAAGACTTGGGCTGGGGACCATTTGGAATGACAAAGTCCAAAGGGAAACCCGGGAAGGGAATTCCAGAAGGTCGGGTCCGCAGGACTAAAAAGACGTCACACAGTTGCCGTTTGGAATGACATAACTAGGAGAAAAATCCAAGAAGGGAAACCTGAGGGTCGGGGCCTAGAAGGTGCTGTAGACGTCAAAAAGGCATTCTGACCAAGGAAACCCCAAATGGCTTAAGATTTAGCATTTTTCAAGGGGGGCAAGTTTGGTCAAACTTGAAATGTGACTTTTGATAATATGTTACCATTTAGGGCGAAAAAAGGGGCATGCAAAACAAGGCAAAGAAAAAAGGATCCGACAAGAAAAAGAGGGAAGAGAGGGTCCCCATTCTGAATGGGGAGTGTGTACAATAGGCACAACAAATGGCGACTCTTCTTCAAGAAGGCTCTAGATGTTCTAAAGATAAATATTCATTTTGAACCCAAGATCTCTAATTTCGCATGCCAAAGCTGATTTTTAAATATGAACTAAGAGCAAGTTAAAGAAGGCGAGATTGAATCATGCCCACAAAGTCATCATGAAAGTGTGTGCATGGTGATTTCATTTACTTTCCTTGGATATAGCACGAGCAACCACCGATCGGGAGAGATAAGCTACGTAGTTCGTTTGACCCCAAAAGTAACCCAGACATTGCTTCGCTGCCAGTCAAGCATCCATAGCCCTAACAAAGTTTTCACTATGGCCCCATGAACATAGCTCTACTACTAGCTAGGTGTCCATAGCCTCGGTAGAGATATTCGCACACCTATATGGTTGTTATTTTCACTTTGTCCATTCTTTTTCATTCGATATTTCTTTTCAACATTTTTCTATTTTCTTTCTATTCAACCATGTAAGCAATGAAGCTCACCATGGACTTGGAATCATAGTGGTCATTGGAGTAGACTTTATATTTTTCACTTATCTTTTCTTTTCAGTAGTCCCCATACCATTCTTTGGAAATTTTAAAATGTGTTTCTATGTGTTCTATGATAAACGCGGGGAATTCAAGCAGATAGCCATCTTAGGTCAATTCACAGTTTGAAAGCTGAAAACTGATGCTTAGGGGCTTTAAGAGGTTAGTAATAGGGAATGAAGTTTTATCTAGAGAACAAAATGAGAGTGGGCAATAGGGAAAACCATTTATCGATCTAAGCACGACCACCATAGCAGAACAGGAAGACTCTTCCAAGGTCCAAACAAAACAACTGGTAAAATGAGCAAAACCAAAGGACAAAGTAGGATACCTATTCTAATCTATGTACAGGTATTTACAAAAATAGCTCCAAAAGAGCTTAGGCCTCAAAGTAATTCTTGAGGTGCTATCCATTGACAAGCAACGAGACATCTTTACCAATCAAATTCTTTAAACAAAAAGCATTTTCTTGAAGGATTTCAGCAATTTGAAAGGGGCCAAGCCAGAGCTTGTCGAATTTGTTGTGTCCCCCTTTATTTTCGTGGGCCTTGTCCCAGTAAAGGACTAGATCAAAAATTTAGAAGGCCTTAATTTTGGCTTGGTGGTCGAACCATCTTTTGACTATGCCCTGATGTTTGGTGAAATTTTCTGTGGTGGGATCTTGTATTTCTTCAAGGTGCAGTAGCTCGGCTAGGCGAGCTTCTCTGTGGTCTCCTCCTTCATAGAAATAAATGATGAACTGGAGGGTAGATATTTTCAAGTGTATGGGGAAGACGAGCTCTAAGCCATTAATTAGATGATATGGGGAATCTCTGAGGGTAGCCTTGTGTCGGGTACGATCCACCTAGAGGGCGAAATAGACTTGGGTATGCCAATCCTTGGGATTCCTATCTAGCAACTTCTTGATCGTAGTGATCAAGTTCTTGTTGGTCGATTTAGCAAGGCCATTGCCTTGAGGGTAGTAATAGGATGAAAATTTAAGGGCTACACCATAATCGAAAGCCCAACACATGAATTTTAATGAAGCAAACGTAGGGCTGTTATCGCATACTAGAGCATAAGGACAACCAAAGCGATTTAAAATGAAACGCTCCAAAAAGTTGATTACTACTTCGGTTGTACATTGCCTACAAGTTATTGCTCTGTCCACCTAGTACAATAATTAGTAGTGGTCAAAATGTACTTGTGTCTAGCAGATGATGGAGGGCTTACCAGACCTATGAAGTCGAGACCCCATGGCACGAACGACCTTACCTCCAAAACAGGTTGCAGCATAACAACAACATTCCTTTCTCTGGTGGCAGCAGTCTGGAACACGTGGAAGGTTCAGATATGGCCATGAGCATCCTTGAAAATGGTGGGACAATAATAACCACCTCTTAATATCTGATGTGTAGTTGATAAACCAGAACCGTGACCAATCTCGAACTTATCATGGAATTCCTTGAGAACACAATCAACCTCTTCTTTACCGAGGCATCTGAAGTAGATACCTTCATGATTCCTTTTGTAAAATATGGCACACTGTAACATGTAGCCACTACTTTTCAACCTAAAGGCTCACCTTTGGACTCCCTGGAGGTGAGGCAAACATTTATGATTCAACAAGTAATACACTATGTCATCGTACCATTCCCCTAGAGAGACATCCTCTAGCTGGTACTATTGCATGGTGAGTTCAGGTCCAGCATCAATAACCACCTTCGCCATTGTTTTGGCAAGCGCATGTCCTCTCACTAGCTTCATCGGTGGATCTACATATCATACTCTTGTAGCAATGCAATCCACTTTTCCCTTTTCTCTCCTAACTCATTCTGCATAAGCAACATCTTCACAACGGGGTCAGGAACAATAGAAAACACCTTGTTGTGCAAGATATAATGTCTGAAATTTTTGACTCCTTTAACAAGGGCATAGGCTTGTTTCTTGATGTTATGATAGCATAGTTCAACATCCTTCAGAGGGGTGATCATGAAGGTGATTGTATGTTCACTCCCCTCATCATCCTTTTGTGTCAAGATGTTGGCACAAGAGTGATCTGAAGCAAAGGAGTAGAGGTAGAAAGGCTTCAGGTAGTTAGGGTTGATCAGCATAGGGGCATCGACAATTGCCTTCTTAATTTCCCCAAAATCTTGCTTTGCTTCTGGGGTCCACTCAACCTTAGCGTCTTGTTTCAGTATAGCATTGAGTGGTTTGATGATTTTTGCGAAGCCTGTAATGAACTTTGCAGACAAAGTTGATCTTTTCGAAAAAGGATTTCAATTCCTTTTTGCTGCCTGGTAGCTGGATCTTCATGATTGACTAGAAACATTTGGGGTCAATGGAAATCCCTCATTCCAATAGGATGTGTCCAAGGAGCTTCCCCTCAATGACACCAAAGATGCACTTCTTAGGATTAAGGGAAACCCCAAATACGCGACACCTTTGAAAGACCTTGCAGAGGTCAGTGACGTGATTACCTCGCTGCTTTGAGAATACTGTCAAATCATCCATGTAGATGATTATGAATTTTCCAATTAGGTCTTTAAATGCAATAACCATGGCACATTGGAAAGTGGCACCAACATTGATTAGTCTGAATGACATTCTCCTGTAAGTGAATGTTCCCCATTTGGTAGTGAATGTTGTCTTGTGTCGATCTTCATATTGTACCATAACTTGATTGTATCTTGAATATACGTCTAGGAAGGACATCATCTGGGATCCGTTTACTATCTGTAACACCTCATCCAATGAGGGTACGAGATAGTTATTCTTTTCTGAAGCTCAGTTCAGATTGCAGAAGTCTACGCACAATCTGATTTCCCCATTTTTCTTCCTAATAGGAACCAAATTTTCCAGCCACATGGAGTGTCTAACCAAGAAAATGATCTTGGCTGACAATAAATTTTGTACTTCCTTGTATATTATTGGTTCCAGTAATGCGTTGAAAGGGTGTTGCCGTTGTCGAAATGACTTTCCATCTGGTTTGAGTGGGATGGTGTGAGTAATGATGGACGTATCATATGTCTTGATATCTTCATAGCTCCAAGCGATGAAATCATGATACTTTCGTAGGGCCTCGAGTATACCCTTTCTTTCCTTAGGAGCACACACCTTACCAACCAACAAATTCTTTGCATTCCTAGCCATTCCTAGATTATAATTGTCACATTGGCCACTGATGATATCCTTCTTACCCTGTTGATCCTGATCTTTGATCTGATCAAGGTCAAAGATTCATTCTAATTGGACTATCCCCCTTGGAATGGTATTGGTCTTTAGGTTAATGATCCCTTCTATATCCAGGTCTACCTCTTGTGGTTTGACCTCATCAATTATCTACATAGCAAACATGTCTGAACTGGTGATAAAATCTAGAATGTGTTTGTCATCATTGAATACCTAGAAATTGGCTACGTTATCCGACACTAATGGGATGGAGGTGAGCTCCACTATGAATCTTCTGAGTCCAGATAGGGATAGTGGCTATCATTCTTTCTGCCTGTGCAAAAAAATTGGTAGTATGATTCTGAGTGTGTGAGATCAATTGGATACTAAATGCATCTATTTCTTCTAGTAGATCCCATACGTGGTGTTTGTAGTTGGTGAGTCTTCAATCATAATAGGAATAAAGCTTCCTGAGTTTCTTTACAACTAACTCTGAATCTCCATACATTTGGAGCATTTTGACTCCCTCTCTTAATGCAACTAAGAGGCCCAAGACTAAAGCCTCATATTCTGCTACATTATTGGTACAATAAAATTGAAGTCAATGAGCAACAAAGTATGACTTACCCTTAGGACTGATCAATTCGAAACCTGCCCGAGCTTCGTGTTTAGATTTAGACCCGTCAAAGTGCAACTACTAGAATCCAGGAGAATCCTTGAACATAGAACCAATAGATCCGATTTTTTCCTTCGGTGAGGAATTCATTTCAGCAACCGTTCTAAAATGTGTAGGGACAAAACATGTTTGTTCGGGTGGTGCAGATCCCACTTTTTCCTTTGGAGTAGCTTGTCTTTTAACGTGTTCAATTGCTGCCTCACACAAACAATAGTCAAACTCTGAGTGGGAAACATTATGTACTCTGCACGAATTGGGGAGCAAGAGTTCCTGGAAGTTCATTCGGGCCCCCAAACTAAGCTGGTCCTGAACACATTTTTGTATGAAAGCTCGAAAACTATCTAGCAATCCCCAAGTGTCATCCTCTCCTAGCTCTTCATCAACGGATTCTACCAGCACCTCAGTGCTCTGATAGGCATTGGTCAAACTAGCAAGCGGGCTGCATAGTATGAGGAAAACCTCGCTCATTCCTTGATCTTCTAGGCATTCCTACTTGTTCTGATATGATACTAGGGAATAATTCCCCAAAACTATTTCAGCATACAACACCTCATTCATGTTGTTGTGCTAAGTGATCATGAATCTCATTTGTTGTTCCCGGCCAATCCAAATCTGATTCGACATTCCTTTCCATGGAATCCACATGTGTGAGTAATCATTCATGGCGTATCCATTCAATGCCCTCATTAAATCCCTTCCTAGGATTATACCATATGTATCCAGGATATCAGCCACTTGAATGTCAATGGTCTGTTGGATCCGAGGATCAACAAAAACGTGCATAGGTATTCTGTTAATTCCCGCCACTATGTTGATCTCCATTTTTTCAAGTTGTGTCACCTTTCACCGGGAGGGAGTGAGTGTTATTCCAAGTGCCTTGCACATGCTCAAGGGTATGACATTGGCTGATGCGCCCAAATCTAGCTGGAAGTTGGGGAGGTTCTTCTCGAACACGTGGATGGTAGTTAGAAAGGGAGGAGTTTCAAATTTCCCTTAAAATAGTCCTCCAAAAATGTCCACTTGGTGAATTGTCCCTTGTCTTTCTCGTAGCCCTTGCTTTGGGTCGGTACCTGATTAGTTACTTTGTCGAGCTACCTATTTGCTTGCTGGCCTGCTGGTGGGTCAGCCTTACTATTGAAGATCTACCTAACGACCGAATCACTTTGTTGATCATTGAAGGAGACCCTCTTTTCAGTAGTTTCTTGAGCTGCCCCCTGTGATGAAGTCCCATTTATCATTTTAAAAAAGGAAATCCCAATGACAGACACCTTTACAAGTTTGAATGCCAACATGCTTAGATTTACCTTTTTGAATTCCTCAACAATGTACTCCCCCATCTTCTCAAGTTCTTGGTCATAGAAAAATTTTGGGAGGAGCTGGTGGCTTGGCTTTGGCTATTGTTCTGCTATTTATTTCTGCTGAGATATCAGGTGGGTGTATGGGGAACATCCGGATTATTACTTGCATTTGGATCGGGAGGAGTACTGAAATTATTTTGTGGAGTGGAGGTTGTAAAAGGTCCTCCAACATGACCACTAGCCTATCTATTTCTGAGGTTGTATGGGGTAGTCCGTTGGTGAAACATCTAGACTTCGTCTTCCCTAGGCTCTTCTTCATCATCTTTAGGACCATTATCTATTGAATCGAAAAGCTAAGCCAAATGACTTTCAGAATTTACCTCTTTTGCTTTACCACTGATGTTCAAATCGATACCCTCCTACTCTGGTGTGTTGCATTCTACCCTTGGGAAAGGAGCCTGGTTTAGCACCATCACTGAGGAGTCGTATGGGTCAGACGAGACAATGTATCTACACCCTGAATTGTCCATTGCATTCCGAACTTCAACTTAGAAAATCTCAAACGTAGTTTAGAATTACGGACAATCCAGCTCAGAGTGGCAACTTGTTTTATGTATGTGACACCAACCAGATAGAGCAACCTCCACTAAGTAAACACTGCTCACAAGGTTCTCATTTCTACTAGGTTGATCGAGGGGCGTGGGAATGCCGCCATTGCTGGGTCTTCTGTTACATGTACGATTTTGCCTTTGGAAGGGCTTTCTGTCAAAGTTCTGACCCGAATTATGATTTCTATCATAATTTTGTCCAGACGACGTGTTAGCAACGTGATTGTCCTGATTTTCATGATGATATCTGTTATCCCAATTAAGGTTAGCCTGGATGTTCTTTTGTGATGCTTGCAGCTGGTTATTCTGAATTCTTAAGTGTGTCATCTTTGTAGACATATTTTTGATCATTTTTGTAAGCTCGTCAATCCTATCCTTTTCAACATTGTTTGGTTGCAGTGCGACATTTTGGAGGAACATGGGTTGTGCAACCGGATTATTCTGGTGAGCAGGTGGGAATTCAACTGCCTATAGGTATGCCAACACCTGGGATGGCTGAGGATGGGAATGTTGCTGCTGGGGCAACAAGTAGTGAGGTACCGAATATGCCTGATTCATTGGTTGCCCAAGTTGTGGAACCATAGGTAGCTATAGTACTAGATTCAACAGGGGCGTCTAATGCTGTAAGGCTTGAGTAAGCCCCTAAATCTGCATCAGATGCATGGATTACCCAAGAGAAGACAATGGACCAAAAATGTTTTGCCCTAGATCCATACTAGCAATAATGGCCTCAACATACACATCGACCAACCTGGTAGGCGGTGGTCACATTATCTTTACCAGAGTTGAAGTGAGGTTATCCAACACTACATAGTAAACTGGTAAGACAACAACATCATTAAAAATGTACGAGGCTTGCAGCCAGGTGTACGCTCTGTGCAAACAGTCATTGACCGAACTGATCAGTTCATTAATCTCCCTTTGAACCGACATGAAATGCTGATATGAGTCTACGGGGCTGGCCGAAGTCTTAAATTTTTGTAGAAAAGAATTCTTTAGAAGGTCCCATGTGCTGATAGTTTCGGTTGACAAATTGACATACCAGTAGAAGGCCTCTTCCCCTAAGGACTAGGATAAGAGCCTGCAGGCCACATCTTCGTATATGATCTGCATAGTCTTCAAGACAATCTCAAAAATCTTGACATGCTCCTCGGTTGTCCTTTGTGGATCTTGGGAGTTGAACTTCGTGCAAAAATTCTTGGGATTCCTTGGCATATCATGGTAGAGGTTGAAGGCCAAAGAAGATGGGTTATTTCCCAACCACGCCATTGGAGGGGGCGGTGGAGGTGGTTGCACCATATTGGCTTGTAGTTGAAAGGGGGTAGCAGCAACCGATAGGACAACAGTAGGGTTGGACCTTATGCTTGGCCGAAAGACATCATTCAACCTAGATGGAATGGCAGGCTAGAAGGTTGTTTGGATCAGGTGAGTGGAAGGTGGTACTACCAACGATGATGGAGGAGATAGAGGTGAAAGAGCAGTGAGCTGGTCGAGTGAATTACTGATAGATGGTTTTGTTCATTTAGCTCCTTTAGCTCGAACAGGGGGCTATAATTCTTGAAATTCTCCCTTGTTCGGTGTATATCTCAAGACTTGATGAAATCTCTCAAGGGAGAATGATCCAATTTGATCCAACTTTATCTCCAAAAAGCCCTCCTTCTAGCGCCAGTTTTGTTGATGGTGTTTTTATGCACTTCAAAACACAGGAAATACATAGGTGTATTCCCTCTCTTGAAATATAATCTTCCATAATCAAATTGCACAACACTATCCCATGGTCTCTCGGATGTCAGGTCATGATGATGCTTGGAATATATAAGTTGTTTGATGTGATTTTCTTGAATCACAAGGTGGTCTTACATAAGTTAAAGGTGTAGGAGAATTGGGTCTGTGAATGGAGTTGTTCAGATAGGAAATTACTGCACTTTGTTGTAGGCTCAGACAACAGTCTTGGACTCCATTTTTTTGTCAGATTTGGCTCTACAATGTGCAATGAACTAGCATAGGTTGTTTCTAAAGAAATGAAAAAGGAAAGAGGAAAGGAAGAAGGATGGTTCATGGATGTGCAACTATCGATGAATAGTGATCATGGAGGTTCCTGCTATGGACAGTTTCCTAAAAATATGATTTCACTTAAACATAATTCTCACAATATCATGAAATCTATGCTATCTTCCAAGGACTGTAGATATTCATCATTCATTCACCATGTAGATGTGAACAAAGATAAAGTTTGAAGAGCAACTATGAAATTATAGTCCAGACTAACTTTACACAATCACCTACCAGTAGCAAGTGACTAAAAGTATGGACAAGGAAAGCATACACACAACATATAACTTCATAACCATCGACAACATACTAAATCTACCAAAGTTAGCTAAAGGAGAAATGGAACAACAAAATAACTTTAAACTAGAATTTTAACTAAAGGGACAAGAATCATGCAACATGGGAAGAAATCCAAAAATGCACCAGGTCAATGTATTTCTATTAAAAATTTTGCAGCATGCCTTTACAACAACTCAACTCTCTTAAAATGAGAGGAGGAGAGCCCTATTTATAGTTTTCAAAAAGAAAAATAAGTGGCCAAGATTCAATTCTATTGTGTGGCCAAGATTCACTTTACACTAGGGTTTCACCTACACCCAAATATATTACATTTTTAAAACATCTTTCATTATTTTCCCTAATTCGTCATCTAGTGGCAACATTGTAGCAGTTTTGTCCTTTTGTTGTTTTCCCTTTGTTGTAGCTACTCTTTTAGGAATTCTTCATCAATGATAGGGTTTCCCTCATGCTTCTTCAAAGCTGCATACTTTATAAAGCTTAAGATCATTGGTTGAAGCTTGTCCACCTCCATGATGTGCGATCGTAACACCTAGTAACTCCATTCTTGGGAGTTGTTAACGAGCTTCTTCCAATCGTCATCATACTTGGCCGTATTAATTCTAAAAAGCTCCAAGTGGGCAAAGGCTTGAGCACCAAAGCTCATGAAATTTGTGGTAACTTTAGCTGACATCCCATCTTCCATGTTCTTCAAGAAGTGAGGCTTTATTCTCTCTGGATTAATTTCAAAGATAGGAAGCTCATACAACGTCATCAGCTTGAGGTACCGAGCACAATCTCCTTTGGCCTCCTTGGCCCATTCGATATCTAAAACTACCCATTCCAGGATCTACTCTAGCTTTCCCTTTTGATGATCAAAATCCAATTTCCATACATCCCCTAACTAGTGGTCATCATCCTTGAGGGCAGGGTCCTTCTCTCAAACCTCACTTGGCAACGCGAGTATGGCCTCAATTTTTGGGTAAGCTACTTTGTAGTTCCTCAGGAATTCCTTGTAGACTTGCTTTGTGCCCTCAAGTGTTCTCTACACTTCCAAGAACTTATTTTCTGTTTTGGATAGCCAAGCTGATGCCCGTGTTGCACATGTCTAAGACCTGTCAGAACCAATTTTTCATAGTCTTATCCAAGTTCCTTCTCTTTTCCAACTTATTGATCTGCTCTTGAGACAACACCTAAGGCGGGGCTAACAATGTGGTGGGTTGCTCATCTGGGGATGACCATTGTTGAATATAGGCCGTCATATCAGCCACCTATGCTTTAAGCTCCTCCTTTGAAACCTTATCCTATTGGATAAGGTGCACCACCATGGAAAATGATTCCTAGAGGTGGTCGACCTTCTACTCCCTTGTGGCCACTCCCAAGTCGATGGTGGAGACATAAGTTATTCCCTATTCTCCAACCACTGGCATGGCTATTTGTACTACCCTAGAGCTGAAGGCATCCATGGTTACTTTCGATATGATCTTTGGCCTTTTCTCTTTCTTGGCGCTTATCTGTGCTCTGGCTAGTATGGCTTCTAACCTCGCCCTAGGATCCTTTAGGGTGGGATTATTTTGCCTAAGATGATTCCCCAGCCAATCAGGCATTTGGGGCTCCTCCTTGGGCGATTCATAGTGATCCTCTCTACCCTCTGCCCTAAGTTCAATAGTTCTGACAACAAGGGCCTCCTTCTCAACCCCTGCATCCTCCTTCTCCTTGTCGGAGTCCTTTACGAGCATTATATGCTTGGCAGGAGACTTGGGCAATTTCTTGTCGGAGGGATATTCCCTTTCAGTATCCTTCTCCTCTTCATCTTGATCATGTTCATGTTCCCCAGGCTTATCTTCTTGTTCATCTACATGGAGGGATGTTTCCTCTTCATGCTCTGAAGTTCAACCATGTCTTTCAACTGGAGACCTGCTGGCCTTAGTCTCCAAAGCAGTAACTTCTTCTTCAACTGTAAGCTGATCCTCAACTTCTTTATCCTCAATTTCCATAAGCTGCTTGCTCCATTCTATGTAGAGCTCTAGATGATTTTTTTCCCAGATTAATTCAGTGTCCAACTCCTTGCTGCCTTCACTGGAAGATTTGTAGACTACCTCATCGATCTCCCGACCCTCGAACATTGGGTGCGTATGGTATTCAAACTTCTTATCTTCGAGCCTCTTTGCAGCATCTAGCTGCTATCGCTCGAACTCATCGGATTTTTGCATTGTTTCCCTCATTCTTGGTGGTTTGGTAGGGGGAGGGATAGCTGGAGCATTGGCCATAGCCTGGGTTATTGCAGCTTGCACTATTTGACTTGTAAGCATCCTCGAAAGCTTGGATGGCACATTATATATGTATTTTATGAAGGATTTTGGGAGACAGAGGACATGAATTGTAGCAATTGGAGCAAACAAAAGGGAAGGAGTCATAGAAGATGAAGAGACCAACAAAGTTGTGGAAAGGACAAATCCTCTGATATGACTTGCACGATCGGAGAAGTGGAGGCAAGATGGACAAAGATGTCCACCGCAGGCAGAGAGGAAGTAGATATTGCAAGTGACGTAGGTGGGACAATGGTAATGGTAGTAGCAATTGCAGCAAATGGAGACCTTGGTGGGTTGAACTCTTCCTCTCTGCCCTCCATGATCGGATCTTCAGGTATGACCGATATCTCTACAACCCCGACTATTTTCTTTTCTTTTTGGAAGGCTCACCCTCTAAAGCCTTTCAAGCGTAAACCTTTGGGTTTGGCACCTGCTCACTAGCTTCCTTTCTCTTTTTGGTTTTGATGGATTGTGGGGATTTGGAAGTTTCCCCAGTTGTCGCAGTAGACATCCCACCATCAGAGCCACTTGGCTCACTCTCGAGTCCCTTAAATGTTAAGGCGACTCCTTGTTGCTTTAGTCATGCCACTTGCTGGTTGATCCATGCTTTCCTTCAAATTTCCACATGCTTGGTGAGTATTTCGAGGTTATCAACCTCTTGCTCATCCCAATCAATCATAGGTAGTGGTAGGTTGGTGACGATACTTTATCCTGGATCGATCACTATGCTCTTATCTTCTTCAAGTTTGTTTGAAACTAGGCACAAGTTCACTCTTCGCATGTAGAGGGTAGTCATGCACATGTAGTGTCGTAACTGCACCTCAAGATCATCCTTGCAGTTGGCCCAAAAATTCTCAACATTGTGGAGGTGGGCATACTCAGGTTCTAGTGCCTTTCTGATATGACCATAGGGGTCCATTCGCAACCGAGTTGTATACTGCCGGAAGTGGTACTTGACCAACTCCTTTTCTGAATTCCCCACACATTGGGAGGTATGAATTTTGTACATTCCCTAGCTAAGGCCGATAGGATAAGGTGTCCCTGCCAGATGTTTTCTGCTTAGAACATTGTGAATGTGTTGCAGTTGCCAAATCAGCTCCAATAGTATGATCTGGTCATTGGGGTACCGAGGCATCTTGTTCGGCCTTTCTGTGAATCCTTGGGTGCAAATATAAGTGAACTTAGGGAATTGTATATATAAGAAGGAATAATGCCTTAGGAGGGTTTTGGCACTGTGGGAGACTCTCCTCTGAAAATCTCCTCCAAGCAGCCAGATGATGTAGGCAATGAAGGCATCATTCACCCTGCAGTAATCCCTCTTGAAAATTTTGTATTGCAATTGTGGATACCTGTCATAAGGCTTAAGTTCCCTCCTTGGCGCCTCATTGGGCATTGTAGTCAGCCTATGATAATGCCGCCGATTGGCAAGCGAATAAACCAAGTAAGATGTCATATAGAAATTTGAGGTCTTCTTCACACAGATGAATTGCTCATGAAAGTAATTGCTGATTATTTCCCCCCACTCGAATGCAGCATCACCATGGAGAATTCGCTCCACGAAGTAAAACATCCATTCTTAGAAGAAGGCCGCAATAGGAAGACCCATTACTCTTCTTAGTAAGGTGATGAGGTCATGGTAATCCTCAAAGAAATCACTGCAAAAGAGATCCTGTGGGACTTTGCCAGCACTGGCCCACTTATCCTTCAACCAATACTGATTAATCATTTTCTTACATCTCATGGGATCCCGATCCCATAATGCCTTGCATTCTTCCATAGTCAGGGTCTCCATAATTTCAAAGGTGAGGAGGTGGAAGTTTGTAGTTATCCCAAGAGGGGACATGTCTACAAGGATGTTTCCATCTCTGTCCACTGTAATTTTGGTCTAGGGTTGATATGCTTCCATGCATGCCATTACCAGCTCGGGAGCCACCAAAGCTAGCGGAAAGCTTGTAGCCTTAGCAAGTCCACTGCTTCTGATTAACTTTAAATTTTCTGTTTTAGGGTCCACCCTGACCCTTCGTGTGAACTCGTCAATATTGACATGCCCGATATTGGTATCTGTGATGTCTCTCCAAAGAGTGGTGATTCTAGTGTGCAATGGCGCCCCTTGGAATTTGAACTTCATTTGATCCTTTTCCTCCTTACCTCAAGGTGCTTTGGCAATTCCTTTTCCCTTTTCCTTGGCGACATCAAAGGTTTCTGCATCAGATTCCATAAATCCTACACAAACATACGTGAATTAGTGACATTAAACATTGAAAAGAAGCCTTAGACAAATCCTTGCACATCAAGGTTAGATCCACAATCATCATTCATGCCTAACACATGATAAAATATCATAAGGAAGAAAAACAAGAAATTCGGGTTTCTAGGGCCGAAATTCCCTTGGCAGAATGTCATTTGGAAGGGCAAATGAGGCAAGACACTCCCAATGGTTTTTTCTGGTCATGGATTTGATCAATGAAGGACTGACATGAAAGAGGACCAGATTTTAGGAAGTGGGTTGAAGTCTATTTTTTATTTGGAGTCCATTTGATCCCTCATTAAGGCATTCAGGTTTCAGCTATAGGAAGGTTGTTTGAGATGACACAGGGAAGATGACACTCTAGGCATCGAGCTCTAGAGTTTGGGTTGCCAAATTTAAGATGTTGTTAGGGGACAAATGTGTAAAATGGTGAAATTCAGACGACAATCTGGGGACAGAATTCAGAGGGTAATCACCAGAGGCAGATTTATCATTTAGGAAAGCCCAGTGGCAAACCGAAGGTTGGGATCCAGAGGTTGGAAAGATGGTCAGGTTTGGCCATCTGGAATGGCGAAACCGGAACGGAATCCTGAAGACGGAATTCCAGAATCTAGAGTCCGGACAACATTTGGACGTTATGTTTTTGTTTTAGATTTTATGCTTAGGAAAAGGGGGATCAGGGTCGGGGAGTCAGAAAGACATCCCAAGATAGCCATTTGGAACGATGAAAGCAACACAAAATTCTGAAGGTCGGGGTCTGACAACATTTTGGGCGTTTGGTTTCCCTACAAGTTTTGAGATGGGCGTCTCATACCTAGGGTCCGAGGGTTGGGAAGCCACTCGAGGAAGGCCGTTCGGAATGGCGGAGGCACAATGAAAACCTAGGAAGGGAATTTCGGAGTCCGGGACCCAGGAGCGCGGTGGACACTATCATTTTCTAAGTTCAAATTTGTGTTTGTGCACGAACGGGCATGGAGAGGTCCGCGCCTAAGAAATGCCGCCGACTGTTCCGAAGAACAACGACGGAGGGGTCAAGTTTTGAAGGTGGATTCTGATGGTTTGACATGGTGTTTCTTGATTTTAATTGGTGGGTTTTAAGCTAGGGGCACTACACTACCATGTTTTAGTTCATTTTATCTTTCCCTTAGGATTTTTCAGTTTGAATTCTTGAAAAAGAAGGAAGACGAGGTCGGTGGCGAACCTACCTCGAATTCTCAGAGAAGCTCGATGCTGAAATCCTTTCGAATGGAAAAATAGGTGCTCAGGCATGAAGGTAGAAAGAGCTAGGGCCGACAATCTTTCAAATTTTCACTCTATCATGTGAAAATGACAGGTGGATTTTTTTTTAAATAGCCAAACTTGCAATTAATGCCACAATTGAATGCTCTGTACGGTTGTAGGTAATATTGGTGAGTTCAATTTTTTCGAGTGGCGGTGGGTGATCCAGAGTCTGATGGCCAAAAAGATGTCAAGCCATGACCATTTTAAAAATCTACCAAGTGAAGTGTAAATAGCGACGGGAGATCCGGGGTCCGGTGTTCAGAAAGATGTGGGCTGGGGACCATTTGAAACGACAAAATCTAAAGGGAAATCCGGGAAGGGAATTCCAGAAGGTCAGGCCTAAAGGACTGGAAAAACATTGCATAGCTGCCGTTCGAAATGACAGAACCAAGATGGAAATCAGAGAGGGGAAACCCGAGGGTTCGGGCCCGAAAGGGCCATGGACGTCAGAAAGGCATTTTGACCAAGGAAACCCCAAATGGCTTAAGATTTAGCATTTTTCAAGGGGGGCAAGTTTGGTCAAACTTAATGTGACTTTTGAGATTATGTTGACCTTTTAGGGCACAAAAAGGGGCACACATAACAAGGCAAAGCAAAAAGGACCCGACAAGCAAAAGAGGGAAGAGAGGGTCCCCATTCCAAATAGGGTTTGTGTGCAATAGGAACAACATGCACTAGAGCTGGATCTATTTTCTTCTTTCTTTCTCGAGATCTTCTTCATTTCGGCCTTGAACTTTTCTTTATCAACCTTCTTTGTTGGTTTGGTTGACCCAACTACACCGGTTTTTTAGAATCTTGTGATGTGTCCAATTTTATTACAATTGTAACACTTGTTGGATCTCTCCTTTTGTCCTAACCTACGTTGGTTAGCTTTACGTCCATATGCATAATATGTATAACAATAACCATTGAAATAATTATTTCTATTTGGTTCCCAATATTGATTAGCTTTATAACCATTGCAATTGTAACATCCACCGGAGTAAAAACTAGTTTTCTGATTCATATGACTTCTACAATTTAATGCTTTATGACCCAATTTATTGCAATTAAAATAATGATCATTAAAAGAGAGGGGTTTCCTACTTACCTGTTGCTCTTCCAGAGACTTACCTTTGTCTTATTTTCCAGATTTGATTTTAGCTTATTTTACTAGTTCAGGTTCTTTCTTTTTATTGTGTGAGCATTCACCAGTTTCATAGCCTAAACCTTCCTTGTTTGCTAGAGATCTTTGAGCTATTAATATTTCATCAAGCTTTTTCAAACTTTCTTTGTATTTGACTTCTTGCTTCTTTGATTCTTCTAAATCTGATTTGAGAGATGCAACTTCTTGTTCTAGCTTGCATTCATCATATTTTCCTTTGATTACATTGTTCAGATGTTCCTTGGTCTTTTCGTCTTCTTTGCTATTAGCTTTCAAATCAAGGATAGTAATATTTTCTAGTTTGAGTTCATTACTAACCTCCTTGTGCCTTCGCTTGAATTTTCGGATCTGATCCTTTAGTTTACTGATGCAATCATTTTCCATTTGAAGATTTTCTACAAGAGCCTTATTTTCATCTTCAATGATTTCAAGTTCTTCAAGAACGAACATGAGTTCTTTCTGATCCATGGTAGATTTGGTTACCATATGTTCAACCTTCCAGATCTCCTTTGAGTTGTTAGAATCTTCTAAAGGGTCTGGCTCTTATACCAATTGTTGAACATCTGGAATACTGAGAGGGGAGGGGTGAATTAATATTCCTCTAAAAATATTAAAATCCTTAAATAGATGTCCACATAACATAATTAAAATTAATGAACAAAATACAACACCACATAACACCAAGATTTTTATTATGGAAACCCAAGATGGGAAAAACTACGAAGAGGGTTAACTCTCAAGTATTAAGTAACTGGTTACAAAATACAAGGGTGGATCACTACTGGGTTGGCTCACTACTGGTGGGCTCACTGCCCTAAATACAAAAACAACTCTTACAACTGAGAGACAACTTGTAGTTGGAGAGAAAATTACAAAATTGAACTATTATAATTGCATCTGCATATGCATGAATATAGTTCTCGTTGAGGCGCAAAATTTTTATACAAACATAGCTCTAACTTTATCACATATATCAGTCCACAATATATATCAACAATTCGCTACCATCCATCATATTTCATCTTTTTGTGTTTGTGCCGCTTCACTTATATATCGGATCTACATATCCACTTAGTCATCTTGCACTTGGAGATATAAATGGATGAACATGTTACCCAATATGTCAACGTAGATGCAAAAAGTTATCCCACACTATGCCAAATAGGGATAGACCAAAAACTGCGTAGACCAAAAAGCCTTTTGTTGGTAACATCGTTGTCGAAACAAAGAATAAGCCGAAGACAAGAATACTAGACCAATGAATGAAATCAATGACAATTATCAACATACCTATCCTTGATTTGTGCAGGATTCTAAGAGTAAGCCTAATTTTAGTGGGGGGGAACATAGTGCCCCTCCCATTTATATCTTGTGTTTCATCTTCATTGTTTCCTTGTGATTTTTTTGCACAGTTGAATTATTTCTCTAAATGGTGTGTATGAACCACCACATGTTCTAGATGAGGTTCCTCAATATGTCAATTGTTAGAATTTTGTATGTGTATATGCCTAGCTTATTGGTATATTTCAATTCTTAGTGATGCACATTATTTATGCAATAATTAAATGTGAACCTAATTATTGATGTTCAAATGAATGATTTATATAATGTATGTTACTTTAATGCTATATGTTATTGTACTTCATTGGGTGATTATGTTGTTCTTTGGCTATATATACATTGAGAATGTACTCTTGATGAGCATTGAGTGATTACATATATGGGGCTATTTCTCCTCCTGGCTACAAAAATTTGAGTTATTCCCCAAACATGGTTAATTCAGAGACATCAGACTAGGTCTCCCTATCTTTTCAACAATCATACTTGAATTGAGTATGATGTGTCCTATTTGACTAGTATTGACCCAAATTTGAGTTAGGATTTATTTTGGAATCCCTATATGTCATGAATGAGTAATGAATATCTTATTTAAATTAATGGTTTAAATTTTGTGTTTTCCATAAATGAAATGTTAGGAATTTAAATGATTTCTTATATTGGAAAATATTTTTTATGTGTTAGAAAGAGGAAAATTAGAATAAAAATAGAAATGAAGTTAAGTACTGTTTAATTATTTTACAAAAATTCCTTGTGTTGGGACTTGTGCAGGTTATCCTTGATTTAATAATCATGTTTAGATTATGATTTTCATAAGTTTAATTGAATATAGGATTATATGGATTTAAATCATGAATTTAAATGATACACGTTATTTAGGAATGGATTTAAATGATCATTTAAAATTTGAGGGAAATGGGATTTAAAGGAATATGTAAAAATGAATTTTATTTTATTCTTAATTTGAAAATTAAAATAAGGGTAAATCTAAAAAATGGATTTATGTTCTCACCATTCATTGTTGTGAAGAAACTGGAGAGAGGAAAAACCCTCTTGTGAAATTTCAATTTGTTGATTGTGAGAGAAATCAGAAGGGAAATTTGATGACATTAGATTTTTTGGAATAGGAATTGGGAAGGGAGTGTATTTTCTAGTTATCTCATGCTTTTTTTGAGTGTTCTTGGAGCATTCTTCATTGTCAAATTGGACATAATTTGAGGTATCTCTCATTTCTTATCAATTAGTCATTTATTTTTAATTTTGAATGTTGGAATAGGACTAGGGGAGTGTGAATAGCTCCAAATGTACTTCAATATATCAAATTCCATACTATATTTTTAGTTTTAGAAAAAAATTAGAAATTTTTAGGAGATGATGAAAATATGAATTTTATAGCTTAGAATGGATGTTGGACACTTCTGGCACCAAAGGGTATTCTTGGATTGAAAGTTCTATGTGAAAAATGATATTTTGGAATGTTTGAACAAAGGTTTAATTTGTGAAATATTGAAATAGATCTTGTGGAAACATGTGAAATTTGGTTGAAAATTAGAATTACGCATTATTTTCCATGTCATACTCATTGATGAGTGTGATGATCCTATGAAGGTACTAGAGAGGGTTATGGGAGTGGTTCCCAGCATGTACCCAACCCAAAGTGGCTTGTAGGTTGATCATGGGTGGGGAGTCAATTTATCAACTGGAAATTAATGAGATAGAGTAATTAAATAACCAAGATAAGGGATGCCCCTCTCATGCCTTGAGTGTTTGTAAAGGCTAAGAATAGGGACCTTTGGTCTTGTAAGTGTAAGATGGGGTTAGAGAATTCCTAGCCTAGAATAAGTGACAGCCAACACTTTTAAACTAAAAACCACATCTAAACAAGAGAATACAAACAAATGAGAATATAAACTAAAATAATTCAAAATAAACACTCCTCATTTGTTTTTGGATTAATACCACAACCCTGCTTTGCTTGTCAAGAGTGTCTAGTGATCAAGAAAATAAAATTCTTCATTTGACTCGAGTCGTGTTTTGTCGTTTCTAAGATTATAGGTTGTTGTAGACACTCCTATGTGGTTGCCTAGTGCTTGGGGCGTCCTAGAGGTTATTCCCCAGTCTAGGGAAGCTCATTGGCTAGGACTATAATGCCCCTCTAGGGACACTAACATAAGAAAAGTGTGCCAAGGACACAAGCGCCCAAAATAGAATCGGTGCCCTAAATGGACATATGCATCCTTGTAGGACACTAGTGCTAGATGGTAGTGTCCCAGTTCGGTGCTTGTGTGCCAGGATCTATTTTTTTGTCCTTTTCGTTTGTGGCAAGTACTTTAGGCCTTGTATGGGGAAACTTTGTGAACGAAAGTTGTTCCCTATGGTCTCAAGAGTCTAGTGATATTTTGAGCATGTCCACATCTCCTTGCCTCGGAAAGTGTATTGTTTCTTGGAAGTGGCCCATTGCGTGAGTGTTAAGTCTTTGTTTGTTGCCACCTTATTTATTTAGTGGCGAGGTTGTCTTGTTGGTGTTGTCATTATGTCGTGATTCACATGATACTTGTGTGCATATTATTGTGCAAGTGCAAAATATTTTTGCTGTATTAATGACCTTGTTATCGTTGTTTTAATAAAAAATTGTTTCATCCAATTTTAATTTGAACAATGTTGACTTGAGACTTTACAATTTACTTAATATTAATTTTTGCGGTAAATTCACTTAATCATCCTAAATTAAACTTAAAGAAAATTGACAGTAAGAGAAAGATAAAATTTAACTTATTTTTATAATTATTATTTACTTGTTTCCTTCCAAATTGCAAGCAAAGTGATAAATAAAAGCCGACGAAGAGAATAAAATTTGACTCATTCTTTATAAAAAGCAAATAGCCTGATCTTTTCAGTCTATAGCTTGTTCTCAAAGAAATTTGAAAACAAAACAAGTTCGTAGGCGGAGGTTTTCTAACCATATATTATAGTTATCCATCTACTTCGTCCTTGACAAATTACTTGGTAGCTTTGGAAGGGGCTGATTGCCCTTATCATCATATCTGTAAAACCATGGCAAGCAATGAAAGGGCTAAGAGATTATGCAATGACAGGCGAATGGGTTCAAGTATCCCCAAGTTCCTCTGCTGTCCTCTCTCAGGCAAACTTATGACCCACCCAGTCAAAACAGACAGTGGCATAACATACGACCGGAGCAGCATTGAAGAATGGCTGGGCAAAGGTAACATCCATTGCTTTATCACTGGCGAAGAAATCTCCTCCACTCTCATTTCAAATAGGAAGCTACAACTTCTTATCACTGAATGGAAAAAACTTTATCCCCAAATCAAAGACGCAGCCCAAAATGAAGTAGAATGGTTGTTGCAGAAGCTCAAGAATCAAGACTATCAGAGAGACAAACTGCTGAATAGATTAAAAAGACTTAGAATTCTTCTAAAGAAAGAAAGATGGTCTCCACAGGAGCTACAAAAATACAGACCTGGTGATATTTTGGCAGACAAGTTGGCCTCTACATCTCATATTGAAGAGAAAGAGGAAGTTGCAGAAGAGATAATTTGTATGTTTAAATATCTACTTGTGGATTTCATTACAATGCAAAAACTCATGAATCCTAGTGCATTCGGTAAGGTTATTTTTGCTCTGAGAAATGGCAAGCTGAAGAGGAGAATTGAAGCTGTGCAGCTTATTAATAGAGTGACAGTATTAGACCAAGTTGGGTGTATGAATGGGATTACAAAAGGACTTTTGGAGCTTCTAGATTGCTCTCTTGTAGATTGCAATGTGAAAGCATGTACCATGATAAGCATAAGAAGGCTTTGTAGGCGAGGAGAGATTAAACAGAGATTGAAGGACGAGGGAGTTGTGAGGATTGTTAGAAGAATGCGGTCAAATCATAGTAATGATCAGGCTATGTTGTCCAAAGCTTCTGAACTCCTCCGATTCCTGCTTGACAACTAGGAACTTATTGGTAAAAGAATGGAAATCAGGGTGATTTTGCTTTTGGGATTCCCAACATTAAGATTTCCTGTTTTTGGTCAAAAGAGGATCTGTAACCTAATCTCAGACTTTGAAAACAGCAATTCCACATCAGGGGCATATCACCATAGTATTTCACTTTCATGAATTGAGAGAATAATGTAAATTTGTTTCGTATACCCCACATTAAAGAGCATGAATGGGGTGTTTCACATTTATCTTGGCCAGTTTATCTATATTTAGATGATAATTTGATATATTATAGGATAGAAGAGGATCATGAGAGTCAATTGTCCTATGTTTTGTAGTGTTTGTATAAGCACTAGTTATTTGGAAAGTTAGCAAAGTACAACATGAAATTTAGTACATATTTAGTCACATCAATTCTAACAATGGTATCTTAGTGTATCCCTCAAAAGATTCATGCTCTAAGATATTATGTATTAGCCTATATCCATGAGTCCCCGAGGTCCATAATTTAATGAGATTAGCAGTTTATTATGAATAAATTCTTGAGAGTGGTAAGTTTAGTCGGTATGAGGATTATCACCTTCATGATCAAATATCTCGACTCCCATTATTTTCTTGCAAAGCATGGTTTACTCTCTAGGATGAGGTTTGCGAGTCTTATTCTATTGTGAGAATATCACAAAATCTCGCAGGGTAGGCAAATATGTCCATTAATTCTTAAACATCTCGCAAGGATACCATCTCTCACAAAAACCTAACTTAATGTATTCGCATCTGTCATGCACAAGTGGAATTAATAGCAGGTTTTGTAGGTTTATACACGAATCAAATATATGACCATTACTTCATTTTTCCCACTTTCTTGTTCAAAATATACTAGAGAACTTAATCGTCATACACGATTCCCTCACTACTTGAAGATTTTATTGAGAAGTTGGCCTTGTAGGTCATTGGTGATATTTTATAACATGAAAATACATAAGTGAATGAAAATTGATTGTTTGGGTAATTTCTTTTCATTTTTGGTGAACTTCATTTCAAAATTTTAAACATCGATATGAAAATAAAATAACATTTAGAATATACAAACTTTGAATTTTCTCACTGAAATCAAAATGTTAAGGAAACCTAAATGCATTCATTAAAGTCCTAAGTTTGGACATCTTTGGTAGTTTGTATAAAACATTGCTAAAACATTGTATAATTTAAGATATTTGGTTAAGAGATTTTAAAGTTTTTTGTTATTTTTTTTTAATATTGAAAGAGAGATTTTAAAGTTACTAAAACATTAAATTTAATATTTTTATAGACCTAGATGTATTCACACCCAAACCTTTATAATTTTTTACGAGGGGTAAAGTTATCATATTTTTTCCTTTGTAGACATCCGCTTTGAGCAGGGATGCACACATAGCCAATCAAATATTATCAAACCCAAGTGCTCCATAACTCCCTAATGGGTTCAATGGCTACAAAAAGGACATGCAACAACATGCAAGATGTGGCACCCCAACATGGAAGTTATGATACCCCAACATGCACTGACATTCAATTACATGCAACAACATACAACTCAAAGTGGTTCCCACTCCAAAATGGGCACTTAAGAAGAATATTCCTATATTATGCTTTGTAACCCCCACTGACATGTGTCAAACTCTTTGAAATGCATTTATAATATAAGTCATAAAAAAGCAATATTATATATTTTTACTCTCATGTCCCCAAGAACTCTTTCTAACATGGAGACACATGAAAATGACTTAGGAATTCAAGGTTAATGTCATCTATCATAACATTGGGGATCTTAAGGAAGAAATATGCATGGAGAAACCCTAGGTTTTTGACATGACTCTTCACTAGTTTGTAAAATTAATAAATCTATATATTGCCTCAAATAGAGTCCCATAGGCATAAGAAGCCAAGATGGATTCTTTCCTTCTCTTAGTTGAATTCACTTGCTTCTATTATAATATAAACATATACATTTTGTGATAGGATGAATATCTCATATTCCTTCTTTTGTACATTGATGACTTAATAATCATGAGGAGTTATTTATCCTCAATTGTGATAGAGAAAAATTCCCTACATGAATTTTTTTCTGACTAACTCGATTTTGTTGGACTTTTTTTTGGGATTGAGATTGATCAATTTGCAATCAAGATTCACCTTGCATAGTCCATGTATGCACTTTATTTTCTCACATAGCTCCATATGACCAATTCCAAATCTTCTCTAACTCCCTTTCTATCTAGAGTCAAAATTGAAGATAAGTGTTCTTAACCACTAGTTGATGCACTAATTTGTATCGATAAATTATTTGTAAGGTCATTTATTTGATTCAATCTAGGCATAACATTACATATTCTATTGCATGGTCTTTAGGTTTATGTAGTGTAGAGGAGGAAATTTTCTACCCCTGAGGACCTCTAGGACAAAGAAGAGTTTATAGGGAGCAAATGGTCCTCAACTACCTCAAGGTTCATAAAGCTCAAGTGATGGGATAAAATGGTGAGAGTTTTAGAAACATAAATAGTAGATCAAAAGGTTTTTTGAACAAACTAGCAAGCTCTCGATCAAGGATGAAAACACGAAACACAAATGATAGTGCGACATGCTAACATCCCAGAGGCATGCTGACATCTCTATAGACCAAAAATTGAGAATGTCACAGAAAAAAAGAAACTACTTTCATTCTAATTACTATGAACTCTTAAAGAGTGCAAGAAAACTAACAAAAAATAATAAAACTAAAATAAAGAAAACAAAACAAAATATAAATGATAAAACTAAGGAGGAGAAAGAAAATTCTCACAACCAAAATAATGAAGGCTCCAACAAATAAATCTCTTCAACCCCTGCACACATAAGACCAAGAAAAATTGTTTGGTTTGTTTAGGGGCTTGCCTCAGTCAAATCCCTATGTTGGTGTTTCCATCTCTATGGACAACCAAATAGACATATAGATAGAAAGATAAATGGACAAGATAGTAAAATGCATAGACAAGGGAAGTGAGAAATCCCAAGATGCTCAAAGATATAAAACACAAAATAGATATCACCTATAAGGCTTGAAGAAGGTAAAGACAAAGGGAAAGAAAGAGATAGTTGTGAGAGCCAAGAGAGTTATAGAGAATTTTGTGAGAACTTGATAGTGTTGTAGCAAGCTGTAGAGAGTTGTGCAAGTAAGAGAGCAAGAGAGAAAAGGAGAAAAATAGAGAATGTTTAAGAGAGAATGAACAAGAGAGATCAAGAGAGAAAATGAAATAAAAATATGAATTTTAAAAAGAGAATAGGAGGGAAAAGAAGGTTCTCGGGCCATTACAAGGCATTTCAAGCCGTTTCCATTGACAAAGGTAGGTGACGAGTGGCAACAAGATAAAAAATGACTATTTGAATGTTGAAATGTTGTGGGACGCTAACACAATGTGCGGACGTTCGTGCAATTTTCTAGTGTCTAGACAAATCACATTCAAAAATGGTGGGAATGAGAAAAACACAAGGTTTAACACAAAGCTGACATAAGAGGGTAGCTACTGAAAAGGGTTCCTAAGCATCCTTAGGGGAAAAGGATGATGCAAGGGCTAAAATGATCCTACACAAATACTAAGGGAGTGAACACTAAAGTGGATGTGAAAGTGTAGGTGAAATTGCAAGGGGTGCAATTTTATGACACTAAATGTAGGAACCTCGTAAACTACACCAAAATGCCACTTAGTAGATCCTCCATTGTATTCAAGGGACTCATAGTTTTGGGATTCAATATGTAATATGGATTGATATATTATTTTGATTGATTAAACTAATTTTGATTGGCTGGACATGCTTTTTTTATCACAAGTATACTTCTAGTTATAGTTTCTTGTTGGGTTCTAGCCAAGTATATGTTGGTCAAGTAAGAAGCAAAGAGTCATTTCTCTTTCTTCTATAGAAGAAAAGTATCAAGGTGTTGTGAATGCCATCACTATCGGTTCTTTGATTCAAAACATTATTACTAATTTTAGTATCTAGTTATGCAGGCTATTGGAAAATATGCCTCAACTTTCTGGCTTGAAATCTCTTGAAGACTTGGCATTTTATCTTAAGTCCTAGCCTTTACCGCTTTACCATAGGGAATAGTTAATAGAGGTGTGGTTGCACGGTTTACCACATTACCGTGTGCCTCTGTTGTTCGGTCCGCGGTTGGAAAGTGGCACCGCCATACCTTGGGGGCCTTCTGGCCCTGGCACGGTGGTGCGGTGTGAGTACCGCCATACTACGAGGGTCTCATGGTTGCCAGGCGATTGTGCAGTGGACCTGGTGGACAATAGTATAAGCTTACCACTATACCACAGAGGCTTGTTCTTTAAGTCGTGGTGGCGTGGTTGAAGGCGATAGTTTAGCAAGCGAGTTGTCACCGATGTACCATGGGTCTCTTCCTGCTAGGGTGCGGTAGTGCGGTGTATATCACCTTACTAGGAGCATATGATGGATGGTGAGTGGTTACACGGTAGAAGGAGCTTGGGTTCTGCTGACTGTTTGGGTGATGCTCAAAGTGGTGGATGAATAATGTGATGACATGTGGCATTACAATATTCATTGATTTTACATCACTATTGTAAATCAATGTTGATTGGCCAAAAGTCTTATTTTCTAATTTGTGATATATTTGCATTAAATGAATGATCTGATTCAGGAGGTTGATGGAGTGTAGATATGTCTTTGTATCCTGATTTAATGTTGGGCGGCTCGATGTGTGTTGAATTGCGATGCACATTATTAGAGAATGATGGAAGGCTTGTCAGTGGGGTAATTAAATACACCCTAATGGTTGTTGGTTGATGATGACTGAGAGGTCGATCAATGAAGTGTAAAGATGATCAGATTATGCAGTGAGAGTGTTTAAGCGATATGCTAAGGCATTGTAATTGTGAACACTAAGTGACACAGAACCGATGAAGATGTGAACTTGAGTGGTTGTGAGGCTATGCTGGCTGAACGAGTGGGTTGGTGAGATGAAATGAATCTGCATTGTATGTCATGTGAGGACATTGTAATAGTGCAAGGATTATGAATAATGGTGTTGCTTGTATTTTCCAGATGGACAAGATGTAAAATTTTGAAGAGCATAGCTCTGAGATTGTATTGTAACTTTTGTTGCTGATTAATACAATTGAGCTGAGTGTTTTGGAGGGTGGGATTTTTTACCCAAAAGGGTTTTCCCCACGTAAATCAGTGTGTCCATAAGTTTGTCTTTCATGTTGTTCTGATTCTGTAATCTGAATCTATTCCTGTGTTGAATCTGTTATTTGCATGCATGTACTCTTCTCAGAAGGATTAATGAGGGAAACCATTGTGCCTGTTTCCACTTTGTGACATAGTAGTTTGTGTCTTTGATGTGATTTGAAAATTAAAGTCACTAAGGCACTATTGTTCTTAGATGTTTCATTCTAAGTTAACCCATCTCATCCCCAACATAGGCCATATATCATATTTTCTAACTAGAGTATCACCTTGATCTCTTAGAACCTAGTCAATCACTATTCAACCAAACACATTAAGGTCCACATTCATTATGTTCAAGATATCATTCATGAAAAAGTTAAAAATCTTCACTATCAAGCTTGACTATTAAGTAGGTATCCAACTCTTTTACCGGACCCTTTACAAAAATCAACTTTATTCATTTACACAATTTAGTAGGGGTACAATAGGATACATCTTAGGGGCCTAGCTAGTCCTATATTTGATCTTTGATCCCTCTATTCATAGGGTATTTCTTTTCTCTTCTTTAGAGGGATTCTTTTTTTTAGGGAATTTATGTTTACATGGGAACTTTATTAGGATTCATCCACCGAGACCCATCTTTTCACCCACATTTAAATTATGGTTTTTATTTTCCTAATATTAAGGTATATTTCTCTTTTTCACACATATATTTAAGCTTGGTTAGATTATTATAAAAATTTATGAGAACAAATGTGGTATCTTCTATAAGAGACAAGTGTGTAACTCTCACCTATTCTTGGTAGTTGGAGCTACTTTTTCTCTTGGATGTATATGCAACCTATTTTAGCAATTAGATCATGCTTTACCAAGTAGGATTTATGTATTGTGCCAAACTAACCCTATAGACATGGATCTAAATCATGGTTGTGAACCTATTCCATAATTTCAAACTTGACTTATGATGATAACTAAATTATACTTGATGAATTTCACTAAAAAATAACTACTAGATAGTGTTATTATTTTTTATGTATTCTTAGGGGTTTACTATCTGTAAGAGAGGGAGACCAACCACTACAAGGCCCCAGTTCACGAAAGGTTGAGAGTAGTAGGGCTGCCCTAGCTTACCTCATTTTAAAGGAGAGTTAGGATAAACAAGATGAGAATTATGAGGACTATAAGGGTGATCCCACAATACTGGTTTACAATTTTTGGCCAAACTAGACATTGAACTATTTTTTTCTAACTAAATCTCCACTTTCGGGCACCTATAGTAGCTAAACCATGAGGAATTTGAAGATGATGCAAACTAGTGATTTGTGAAATTTTGTCTATAGATTCTAAATATATTTTTTTCAAAAATTTTGGAATCAAATTGCATTTCTTTTTCCATCTCATTCGAAACTAGTTTTTTTCAATAAACACCAGTTTTAAGGAGTGATTCTCACCGTATGTACAACATAACTCTTTTTCCATGAAGGATAAAATTCTATTTTTTTTAAATTTAGATTTGTAACTATGATAGCTAGTGCTTTCATTTGGTTTCATAGTGTTTTATTGAATATTTTTTCCTTAATCAAGTTTCGAAGTCAAACCAATTGTAATTTAGACATAGGAGGACTATATACAACATAAAAAAATTTGTATGTATCAAAATTCATTTTTTTTTGGTTGGATCAAGTATTTCAATATCTAGTGCATTGATATTTTTAAAAATTTGTTTATAATAATCTACTATTTTTCCACATGTGCAAAACAAACAACTTGATTTTCGATGAAAAACCTACATTCACAAAAAATAAAAAATAAATATAATAATAAAATTAAATTTATTTAAAATTATACTTTTGGGGAAGCTTACAATAAGGAATACATAATTATTAAAAATAATTTTTAAATGAATTCATTTGATCCCCCAAAAGATAAATCAAAAGTGGTTTTTTATCAACATTTTGATAGGTGTAATGGAGAATCTATTATAGGTATGGTTTAAAACTAGCAGGGTTCTATCCATGGGGGTTTGATCTAAGGTGGTTTGATCAAAACCTCTTGAATTGTAATCCTTCAAATGGAACTTTCTAAGGCTTAAATCATTATATTTTCTAAAAATATGTGATTTCAGAAAAAATCAGAATCTCCTAGAAATTGTAAAACAACATTGTGGGATCACCCATAAGGTCCTTCGATAACTCTGCAAAATCAAGAGTTGAAAGGAGACTAGGTGAGTCAATTTTTAGGGCCGAATTTGTGTCTGGGATAGCTCTTTGTCAGTGGAAAAAAGAACGGTTCTAGGACGATGTCGCATTCTAGCGTCTCTCAAGCACGCTCATGTTTCTCAAGCACGTTGGCATCTATATGACCAAAAAACTAAGGAGACAAGGTCTAACCTCTGAGAAATGGACTAACAACCTATTTTAAGGGTTTCTAAAGGTGTAGTATAACACTATGAAGTATGAAACATAAAGATGAATGTGATAAAAGAAGTATATTACTGTAAGGGTGACGAGACGATTTCACACAATAACCTTTTCGCTAGCTTGCTCCAAGATCTCTCCACCTACCCATAGAAAAAAGGAAAAATGTTTGGGGTTGTTAAGGGGTCTACCTTAGTAAAACCCCCATTTTTATGTTTCCACCTCCACAGACAGCCAAGTTTTCAACGATGTAGAAATAAAGCAATAAAGAAGGAAATACAAGCAAAGTACACAAAATGATACAAAGTAGTAACATGCTAACTCAACCAAGTAATAGAGAAAATGAATGAGGAGCTTAAACTACCTCCATCCTGTAAGAGAGGGGGACCAACCACTGCAAGGCCCCAGGTCACAAAGGCCAAGAGCGTAAAGGCTGCCCTAACTTACCTCAATTCAAAGAAAGGTTAGGATGAAAAGGATGAGAATGATGAGGACTATATGTACTTCAATCACTCTGCAATCCTAGGAGTTGCATGAAGACTAGATGAGTTGCTTTTCTAGCGTCAACTCTATGTCTTAGGCAACTCTCTATCTGAGGACAAAAGCGTGGTTTTGGGACGAAAGAGCAATGCACTGACGTCTCACAGGTGTGTTGGCATTCGTACGACTAGAGAACTAGAAAGATGAGGTTGGAATCTTGAGAAAGGATTGATAGTCAATTCTAATAGTTTTGGGAAGTGACGAATGAGACTAAGAAGAGAGAAAAGTAATTACGGAAGTGATAAAAAAGGTATATTACCGAGAGGGTTACGAATATGATCTTGTAGAATATCCTCTTCGCCAGTTTGCTTCAAACTCTCTCCACCTAAACACAATAAAGGGAGAAATTGTTGGGGCTTTATAGAGGCTTGCCTCAGTCAAACCCTCATCTTGGTGTTTCCACCTCCACAAACAACCAAGTTTGGGATGATAGGAATAAAGATAAAGAAAGGAACTACAAGCTACATACACACAAAACACTACAAGTAGTACATGCTTACTCAATCAAAAATGATAGGAGAGATTAGAGGACCTTACCACCTCCGTCCAAAACACTCAAGGCTTGTGGAGGAGAGAATGAGAGGGACTCAAGCCTCTATTTCCACAGTGTCTGTCATGTGCTCACCCTATCGGAGTGATGGAGTAGTGGATTCTTGCAATGGAGTGAGGGGTGCTGCTACAAAAGCTTATGAATGCATGAAAATGGTGAAGAAAATATGAAGGTATGGATCCATGGGTAAGTGCAAGAATTTGAGTCCACGAAACGTGGAAGTTTTTTGCCTTAGCCAAAAGACAAAATCAACATTGCAAAAATGGGATCCCGAGCCTAAAATCAAAAAACGAGATCCCGTTTTCCCGTTTTGTAAAGTTCTCATTTTTAGAAACTGTGCATTTTTGAAAAAATTTCGAGGATCCCGTTTCGTAAAAGCAATAAAAAATTATTTTTTTATAAAACGGGATCCCATTTTTTAAAATTTCAAATGTAGGTTGGGTTTTCGCTTTGTTGACAGGTTCAGGAAATGGTTTGGGGATCCAAACCTAAGCCCTGGACCTGGTTTGACCTGCAAGTTTAAGGTCCTAGCAATGTCACAAAAAAATACTGACTTTGGGCATACGTCTAAAAGCTTTCTTTGTAGAGTTTTTCGACGAAATTAAAACCCATTATAGATTGGATAATGTGGATTCGAAATATGTAAATTTTTTTACAATTGGATTAATTTTTTTATTTTTCATTTATTTTTTGATTAAACAGGTCCATAAACTTGAATTATCAGTGTTTTTTCAGTATTTTAATAACTTTTTATCAACATAAAAATTTTATGAATGGATTGCACGAGAACAAACTTTAGACAATTCTTTTCAATTTAAAAAAAATAAAAAATAAAAAAATGATAAGTTTAGGTCATCTTATGTGTGTCATACACGACGATTTTTCAAAACGATAAATATGCCTAATAAAAATTTAACAAAAAAAATAAAATTCAATAAAATAATACAAAAAAATATCAAAAACAAGCTTCAGTGAGTCACAAATCTGTTCCCAAAAGGATTTAGAAAAATACAATAATTTAGGTCAGAATATGGATGTCGTAAACATGCATGGTATGGTAAAAAAAAGTGACTTTTAAACAGTGGTTTTAAGAAATGCCTATTGAAACTCAATTTGTACAATCTAGGTATTGAAATAAATTACATATTTGGAAACTAGACTCTGAGTACTACATTTTATGATTAGTGACTTTTTTGAATATTCCATCTCCAAGTGCTTCAAATTTTAAGAACAAAGTGTAAATTTTTGAAAATCAGGGAAAACACTTCCACTTTTTGGACTCAACTTCTTGCCAGCACCCCCATTATCTTTCCAATACTCTGTCCAAACTTGAGATTGGATGAGAGAGTGAAGATTATGAAGGAGAATGTGAAAACAGTCATATTTGGGTTGGCCAGTCGAAGGAGGGTGTTACACTTTGACTTCCAATCGAAAGTGTAACGTCTCTACAGTCTCTAGCTACAGGAATCTACCAGGGACGTAAGTGCGCCACGCGGATGTCCCTAACAGAAATGCCCCCACTGACACACAAACAAGGTGCCAAGTGGAATCAAAGTAGTGGGCTTAAATGGAATTAAGCCTTTACCTTTGGTTTTATAAAGTGCAAAGGGGAGAAAGGGGAATTTGTGTTAGGGGTGAAAATTCACGCTCATACATTTTTCCCCTACTTTAGTGAGCACGAGTATTGACGAGTGCTTCGGTAAAGTATATTGAAGTAGTAGAGTAAGAAATGTATACCTAAACCGATGAGGAAGAAGAATGCGATTTGGAAAACCCAAGAGTGTGGGACAAGAAAAGGATTTCACAACTCTGCAGAACTATGATGCTGAAGAAAGAAAATGCCTTATAGACCTGCAAACCTGCAAGGAAGGTATCCTCCAAGAACTCACATGAAGGAAACCAAGAAATTTCCTTACAGATTCGCAAACCTGCAAGGAAGGTATCCTCCAAGAACTCTCACTTGAAAGAAATCAAGAAAGTGCTTTATAGACCCGTAGACCTGCAAGGAAGGTATCCTCCAAGAACTCCCACATGAAGGAAACCAAGAAAGTGCCTTACAGACCTGTAGAACTGCAAGGAAGGTATCCTCCAAGAAATCTCACATGAAGGAAACCAATAAAGCACCTTACAGACCCATAGACCTGCAAGGAGGGTATCCTCCAAGAACTCTCACATGAAGGAAACCAAGATAGCACCTCACATACCCGTAGATTTGCAAGGAAGGTATCCTCCAAGAATTATCACATGAAGGAAACCAAGAAAGTGCTTACAAACCCGTAGACTTGCAAGGAAGGTGTCCTCCAAGAACTCTCATATGAAGGAAACCAAGAAAGTGCCTTACAGACCCGCATACCAGCAAGGAAGGTATCCCCCAAGAACTCTCATATGAGGGAGACTGAGTAAAGGTGACTTCGTAGAGTCAGAGGTGGCAATATGTTTACCCATAGATAGAATACATCAGGAAGCGGCCACATAGGCCAGTGATCGGACAATCACATAGACCATCGGTAAGTTGTAAGACTTTCAAAGGGGTCCCTCGGGAACCCTTCAAAAGGAAGGAGGGTCCACTCAAGGGACACATTATTTGAAAGGTAAGGTCTAGTCGGGCTACCCCCAAGCTAGATGTGAAGATGTGAAGTAGATCTAGTCGGGATGACCCCAAGCTAGATGCCATAGAACTTGTTGAAATCTCTCGAAGGGGTCCCTCGGAAACTCGATGTGAAAAGAAGGGTTCCACTCAATGGACACACTATTCAAAAGCTTAATATTTTCCTTCTCGAATCGATTCATCACCAAGGAATCCTTTTGAAAGATGTTCACTTCATAAAGGAATTCGAAAGGAAGGAGATGCGCTCATGCAAGGGGAAGACTAAGACCGTTCCCACTTCGGAGAAGGGTTTCCAAGTCCTTTCTTTACGAACCCATGATGAAGGAAACATGTTTCGCTAGGATTTCAAGTTGAGAATGCAATTCTAACAAAGAAGTATGGTAAGGGTCTTTGAGAAAAGATTCATTTGACAATGAATACATTTTCTAAATACCAAGTAATGTAGAAGAGGCGTTGTTGCACATGAAAGGGACAACTCAAGCAAATACGATAGAAAGATAAAGAGAAAAATAAAGAAAATATATCACACACAAAGGGCATAGGGGGATCTGGTTTCATGGGGTCAAATCTGCCTTTATTTATAAATAGTAGGTAACCATGGTAAGAGGTGAAAGATCATCAATCCCCAACTAGATCAGGAAGAATGTATGAAAGACAAAGTAAAATAAATATTGGGTCAACATGGAAGGAGGCCTAAATGCTCTTGATGCTTTGCATTGTCCCCAATTTACTAAAAGTGAATCACAAACATGGAAGAATGATGAAACATATAGAGGAAGGTTTACAACACAAACACCATTCCTGTATCCATGCACCAACAAGGGTGATGAGGGTCATCCAAACACACTTAGCATGATCATGGGGGAACACATGTCACGACACACAAACATATATAATGTAAAGATTAAGAAGAGGGTCTCCCCCTAGCATTGGTCAACCAAGAGGTCGTTAGCTTCCCATTCTAGATCATCATAGTAAGGATAAAAAGCCCGCAATGGTGTAATGTTAAGGGGAGGAGCTATTGATCCTCCTGCAACAAGGGCCAAGGTAGAGGGACCTATAAGGTCTCTGTCACTTAGCTCTTGTGGGTCTAGGGTCAATGACCTAGCGAAGATTACTGACAGGGTCGAAACTTCATCCACCGAGTTAAACATGCATTTAACGGGAGTGCCATATTTCACCTTGACGGATGGAGGAGTTCACACCTGAGGTTCACTACTCAACTCACTGAGAGACTCGAGAGCAGTGACAAGCTCAAGGGAGGCCAATATTGGATCCGTTACTAGGACAAAACAAGTCAACTTGGGGCCACCTTTCAAAGAAGGTGGGCTCTTCTTACGTCCTCCATTTCTAGAGGGGCCATGCTCTACCTTCTTCTTCCTCGGAGGAGATGAAATCCCCACAGATGAAACAAGGATGGTCAAGGGAGAAGAGGAAAGAACCACAGTGGATACAAATAAAGTGTTCACCATACCCACAGGCTTTGGGAAAGGAAAGACATTCGAGATGAAATTCAACAAGGGCAGCTCTGCCGAAGGAGTGATGAACACTTGCACCCTTCCAGGCGCATGTGTGTTCACAGTGGGAGCCAAAAGAGATTCAAAGATAGGAGGGGAAGAGGAGGACACAATAAGAGATGGAGTCTTCTCCTCCTCCTTCTTTTGTAAGGAGGCTTGTTTGGCTAGGAGATTCTTTCATCAGTGCTTATGCTCACACATCAAGGCAATTTCTACGGCTCTTCGAACTAGAAGCTGGGATTTGCAAAGGGACAAAAGGATCCTGCTCAGCCATGGGAGTGTCCTCCACGGTTATCTCTAGCGGAAGGGTAGACTCCTAAATGGGAGAAGGAGGGGCAGGCTCAGAAATGGCGGAAGGAGTTGACTCTACCACCTTAGAGGTGGATCCTTTCTTGTTCGGGGGAACAAGAATAGGTCAAGGGGAAAAATCTCTTCATGAGCCTTTCTTTCTGCCCGACAAATACTAACAGCGTCTTGGGGACATGTTAGGGAGATCCGATATCCTAACCTTGGGATTTTTCCAAGGAGGCATCATCAGAATTAGTAGGTAGAATCTAGGCTTGCTCATCCAGTACCCTTCCCAAGAGAGGGGAGTGGACGAGTTAGCTCGAGAGGGAGCAAGCTTCTCCCTTCCTTTTCAGGAGGAGGTAGCTGGTATCTTGACTACATGAAGGGTCAACTTCGGCTTTCCCTTGCCCCCAATTTTTTACTTTGTATAGTTGTTGTAAAGTAGGTTCATTCTCTATGGGAGTGGATCGATTGGAGTGGGCCAAAAGTGATCCAATGAATATCCCCATGGGATACCACAGGCTGATATCTAATATCATGCACCATGTGCATGACATCTTTGTGGGAAAACTTAAGGCACTTATGAATCATGGAGGTGATCCCATTCATGGAAGCTAGCCAAGGTATGCCTAGCTTCACTTTGAATAGGTTTGACTCGGGGGTGACATCGAAGATCGTGTCTACACTCCTAGGTCCAACTAGGATAGACAACGCTATCGATCTATAGTATTTAAGAGAAAGTCCATCATGTGTGTAGATGATGGAATTTGTTTTGCCATATTCCTCCCTCTGTAGGTATTTTAAGAGTAATGTCTCCTTCGTGATGACATTCACTCTACTCGCGGGGTCAAACAAGATCCCTGTCACAATGTTACCATTGAGGTGAGCGGGAATATAAAGTGAAGAAGGCTTTCTATTTTTTGGAATGTCTTGTGAGGCAAATGTCACATCTAGCGAGCCGGTTGCAAGACGAGGAGAGGGAGTAACAATGAGCATGTTGATGTATGCCTCGGGGAAGGAACCTAAATCTGAGGGATCGATAATCATGTTGGTAGATTGTGATGAAAAATGGGTCTGTGTATATCTATAAGTCACTATTAGCTTTTGCCACTGATTTTTTCGTGTTCTTGTTTCCATCAAGATGGATAGTATCGTCCTTGATGTGGTTATGTATCTCATGATGTAGGCACATACAACATTCGATATTGTGTTCGTTAACTCGATGGTACTGACAATAAGTATTTTCTTCACACCAGCGAGGGTATGGTTCTCTAACTAGTTTAGGAGGTGGCAGGGTAAGGATCTTATCCTTCACCAAATTTTGCAAATGGAAGAATAAGATTCTGATAGATTTGTAAACTTTCTGGCACGTCTAAGGTCGTTGTTACCCACAACGGCTACTACATTCATAACAAATTTACCACTTCTCGAGATCGATACAATAGATCTTACTTCAAAATGGGAGCATGAGGGAGGACCCCTGAACTGAACCACCATTTGTTGGTACTCTCGTAGAGCCACACACAAGTGTGCAAAAGAAGGATACTTCATGAGGAAAACTTCTCTTGCCAAGACCTTTGTAAGTTCCCTATGAAGACCTTCTGTACATTAGAATCGTGTAACGGATATGAAATTTGTGAGAAGAGTGCTTGGTACCATGCTATAAAGTCTATAATCTTTTCATTGTCCCCTTGTTTGCACTGAACAAGGTCTGAGAAGGTCATCTTCGGTCCGATGTTGGCTTGGAACTATTGCAGGAACTGGTTCACAAGCTGACCGAAAGTGAAGATGGAATTATCGAACAAAGAATAGTACCAATCCAGTGTTGTATCTTTGAGGGATCGAGGAAATAGTTTGGCCATCAACACATTGTGATGGAAAAATTCTATGCACAATGCGTTAAAGGTAGACACATGTGTTTGTGGGTCCCCCTTACCACTGTATTTCTTGAATTTTGGAATCTCTATCACTTTTAGGAAAGGAGTGTTTAGGATTGCAACTAAAAACGGGCTATGTCAGAAGAAGGGTTGGAAGATAGGCTGGGTTGAGGCCTGGGAAAGGTTCGCAAGCTGGTTTTACATCTTCCCCATATTTTGAAGAAGGGTATTCAGAATGGGGTCATTAGAAGACATAGGACCACCAGAACCATTTCCAGAGACACCACTGTGACTACCACTAGAACTACCACCAATACCGTCGCCACCGGTGTGACTTCCGTTGGTGCCACCACCATGACCACCGCCAGAGTCACCACCGATGCCACTGCCACCAATGTGACTTTTTCTAGAGCCACTGCTAGAGCTAAAGCCACCACCATGAATTCCATTGGCACCACCTCCATCAATTCCACCCCCACTTTCGAAGTTTCCACTGCCAAAGCCTCCGCCCATCATTTTTCCAAATCCTCCACCATCAAAGGTGATAGAAGGGGTGAAGTGGAAAACCAAAGGTACTTTGACAGTCTCCAAACTTTCAGAAGTAGAGGGTATATTGACCGAGGGGACCGTGTCAACCATATACATGAATATAGGAGGCATCGACATCTCCAACTGCCTCTCATGGTCCTCGAAGAGGCCACCTCATATCATGTGACCAAGGCTCAAGGGGGCACATGCTTCGGCCACACCAGTGAGACTAGCCAAGAGTTCTATGCCTGTCCGGTCTTTTTCCACCATGTATCTTATTTCATCGATCACCTTAGCAGCCCTAGCCAACTTCGAGTTGCCTTCCAAATGATTTTCCAATGCACCTAACCCTTTATCGAGACTAACGACATACTTGGAAGGGATACAGAGGACCTCATGCTCGTCTACGAATGAAGAGGTCGACGACATAGGAGGAGTAGGGATGCAGTTGGAAACACATGAGGAGTAGGGATGTGATCAGTTTCGTCAAGAAACCTAGGTTCACCTCGTGCTTCTGTGCGGACATGCCAACCATAGAACCAAAGAAAGGGTTGGTATTGAAACTATAGGAGACCTTCGTCTTATCTATCAAAAGGTGTCATAGAATTATTCTAACAATATGCCCAAAGGTCATAGATTGGGTCGTGAAGCTCATAAACTTTCACAACACGCCAAGGTACAATGACCAAGAGGTATATGAGAAAAAGTTCAAGATGCTAACAAATGGATAGACATTGGTTTACGTCAGGTTCACCAAAATGTAAGAGAGGGGGACCAACCACTGCAAGGCCCCAGGTCACAAAAGGCCAAGAGCAGAAAGGCTGCCCTAACTTACCTCAGTTCAAAGGAAGGTTAGGATGAAAAGGATGATAATGATGATGACTATATGTCCTTCGATCACTTTGCGATCCCAAGAGTTGTAGGAAGACCAGACAAGTCACTTTTCTAGAGTCAACTCTACGTCTCAGGAAACTCTTTGTTTGAGGACAGAAGTGCGGTTCTAGGATGATACCATGATGCGTTGATGTCTCATAGGTGTGTTGGTGTCCGTATGACCAGAGAACAAGAAAGATGAGGTTGGAATCCCGAGAAAGGACTGATAGTCGATTCTAATAGTTTCAAGAAGTGAAGAATGAGACTAAGAAGAGAGAAAAGTAAATACAAAAGTGATAAAAGAGGTATATTACCAAGAGGGTGACAAAGATGATCTCGTAGAATATCCTCCTCTCCAACTTACTTCAAAATCTCTCCACCTACACACAATAAAGGGAGAACTTGTTGGGGTTGTATAGGGGCCTACCTCAGTCAAACCCCCATCTTGGTGCCTCCATCTCCATGGATAGCCAAGTTTTTGATGATAGGAATAAAGATAAAGAAAGGAACTACAAGCTACATAAACACAAAACACTACAAGCAGTACATGCTTGCTCAATCAAAAATGATAGGAGAGATTAGAGGACCTTATCACCTTCGTCCAAAGAACTCAAGGCTTGTGGAGGAGAGAACGAGAAGGACTCAAGCCTCTGTTGCCGTGGTGTATGTCCTATGCTCACCCTATTAGAGTGATGGAATAGTGGATTGCTACAATGGAGTGAGGGGTGCTGCTACAAAGCTTGTGAATGCTTGAAAATGGTGGAGAAAACATGAAGGTATGGATCCAATATCTTGCCAAAACTCCGTCCAAACTTGAGAATGGATGAGAGAGCAAAGATTATGAAGGATAATGTGAAAAATGGCCATATTCGGGTCGACTAGCCGAAGGAGAGAATTACACTTCGACTTTCAATCGAAATTGGAATGTCTTTGTAGTCTCCAACCGCAAGAATCTACCAAGGATGTAAGTGTGCTGCACGAAAGTCTGTACACTGCATGGTTGTCCCTAATAGAAATTCCCCCACCGACACACAAACAAGGGGCCAAGTGGAATGCAAGCAGTGGGCTTAAGTGGAATTAAGCCTTCACCTTTGGTTTTCTAAAGTGCAAAGGGGAGAAAGGGGAATTTGTGTTAGGGGTACAAATTCATGCTCATACACATCCAAAGTGCTCAAGGCTAGTGGAGGAGAAAGATGAGAGGAACTCAATCCTCTGCTGCAATGGAATCATCTTATGATTGCTCTATTGAAGTGATGGAGTGAAGGGATTGCTGCTATGGAGTGTGAGATGTTAATGCAATGCTTGGAGTGAGTGAATGAATGGTCAAGAGATTGTGTATGCTTCAATTAGAGATGGACAAGAGATGAAGATAGATGAATGGATGGAGAATATGAAGAAAAAGGTCAAGAAATGGCCATATTCGGGTTGGCCAGTTGAAGGGAGGCATTACACTTCGACTTCCAATAGGAAGTGTAACATCTCTGCAAACTCCAGTCGTAGGAATATGTTAGGGACATAAGCACATCATGGAGATGTTTATGCACCGCGTGGAAGTCCTTGACAAAAATGCCTCCACCGACATGCAAAATAGGTGCCAAGTGTATGAAGAACAACAAGCTTATATGGAATTAAGCCTCTGAGTTTGGTTTTCTAAAGTGGAGAGGTGTAAAAGGGGAATTTACATTAGGGGTGCAAATTCACTCCTATAAAATTTTTCCCCACTTTAGCGAGCATGAGTATTGATAAGTGCTTTGGTAAAGTAGGTCAAAGAAGTAGTAGGGTTAGAAAAATATACCGCAACCATCAAGGAAGCAGATTATAGTTTGGTGAACTCAAAAGTGTAGGAAAAAGACTTCATAGCCCCACAAAACTATGAAGTTGAAGAAAGAAAGCACCTTATAGGTTCGTGGACTTGCAAGGGAGGTATCCTCCAAAAAATCTCACATGAAGGAAACCAAGGAAAGCACCTTACATACCCACAAACACCTGCAAGGAAGGTATCCACCAAGAACTGTCACATGAGGGAGACTGAGCAAAGGGGACTTCGCAGAGTCGGGAACAACGACATGTTTACCCCTAGATAGAACACGTCATGAAGTGGCCACACAAGCCAATGAATGGAAAGTCATGTAGACCATTTCCAATTTGGAAGAATTTCAAAGGGGTCCCTTAGGAACAATTCAAAAGGAAGAGGAGTCAACTTAAGGGATGCATTGTTTGAAAGGAAAATTCTAGTCAGGCTACCCCCAACCTAGACACAAGGATGTGAAGTAGGTCTAGTCGGGCTGCCCCCAGGCTAGATGTGAAGATGTAAGGCCGGTCTAGTTGGGCTACCCTTGAGATAGACACCAAGATGAAAGGCTTTCGAAGGGGTCCCTTGGGAACCTGATTTGAAAAGAAAGGGTCCACTTAAGGGACACGCTGTTCAAAAGCTAATGTCTTCTTTCTTGAATCAATTCATCATCAAGGAATTATTTTGAAAGATGTTCACTTCATCAAGGAATTCGAAAGGAAGGATATGCCCCCGTGCAAGGGGAAGATCAAAGGTGTTTCTACTTCAGAGGAAGGTTCCCAAGTCCTTTCTTTATGAACCCATGATGAAGGAAACATGTTTCATTAGGGTTTCAAGTTGAGAATGCAATTCTAGAAAAGAAGTTGTGAAGGGTCTTGAAAAAAATTCTTTTGGCAACGAATGTGTTTTCTAAAGACCAAGTGATGTAGAAGTGGCATTGTCACACATGAGAGGGACAACTCAAACAAAGAAGAGAGAAAGATAAAGAGAAAGAAAACAAGAAAGAGAACATGAACAAATGGAACAGGGGGATCTAGTTTCATGAGGTCATATTTGCCTTTATTTATATATAATGGGTAATCGTGGTGCAAGGCGAAAGATCATTAATCCCCAACTAGATTAGGAAGAATGCACAAAAGGAAAAGTAAAAATGAAAAATTGGGTCAACATGGAAGAAATCCTAAATTCTCCCAATGCTTTACATCATCTCGAGTTTCCAGAAAGTCAATCACAAACATGGAAAAATGATGATACAAATAGAAGAAGGTTTACAACACAAATGTCATGCTTGTATCCAAGCACCAACATGGGTCGCAAGGGTTATCCAAGCACATATAGCATGATCACAGGGGAAGCACATCACAACACACACACACACATCTAATCTAAAGATAAAAAAGAGGGTCTCCCCCTAACACTGGTCAACCAAGAGGTCGTCAACATCACACTCTAGATCATTGTAGGGGGAAGGATGGCGAGCTTGCAATGGTGTAATGTTAAGGGGAGGTGATTTTGATCCTCCCACAACAAGGGCTAAGGAAGAAGGACCTGTGAGGTCTCTGCCACTCAACTCTTGTGGGTCTAAGGTCAATGACCTTGTGAAGATCATTGAAAAGGTCAGTACTTCATCCATTGAGTTAAACATACACTTAACGGGAGTGCCATGTTTCACCTTGGCAGACAAAGGAATTTGTGCCCAAGGTTCATTGCTAAGCTCATCGAGTGATTTGGGAGCGGTGGAAAACTTAGGAGAGGTTGGGACTGGTTCCGTCACTAGGACAGAACAAGTTAGCATGGGACAACCTTTCAGAGAAGGTGGGATCCTCTTACACCCTCCATTATTAGAGGGACCACTCTACATTTTTCTTCGTCGGAGGAGGCGAACTCCCCACTAACGAAGCAAGAAGGGTAGGGGGAGAGGAGGAAAGAACCACAATAGATATAACCGAAGTGTTAATCATATCTACAAGCATCGAAAAAGGCAAGATATCTGGAATGGATGTCAACAAAGGCAGCTCCACGAAAGGAGCAATGAACACCTAGACCTTTCCCGGTGTATGTGTGCTCGTAACAAAAACCATAAGCGATACATAGCTAGTTTGAATAGAAGGGAGAGAGGAGGACATGACAAGAGGCCCTAATATAGGACCAGTCATCTCCTCTTCCTTCTTCTATTGAGTGGCTTGCTTAACCAAAAGAGCCTTTCGTCGACACTTGCACTTATGTGCAAAGTGGTTTTTGTGACTCTTCAAACCAAAAGTCAGGGTTTGTGAAGGAACAAAGGGCTCTTGCTCAGCCATGGGAGTGTCCTCCATAGTTATTTCAAGTGGAGAGACAGGTTGTTGGATGGGAGTAGGAGAAGCAGGTTTAGAAACAATAGGAGGAATCAACTCCAACGCCTCAATAACGAGCCTCTTCTCATTCGCAGGAACGATAAGAGGTCATGGTGAAAATTTTCTTAACGAGCCTTTCTTTCTACCATATAAGTAGTACCAAGGTCCAAGAGACCCGTTAGGGAGATCCAATATCCTGGTCTTGGGTCGACGCCAAGTAAGTATCATTAGACTCAATGGGTAAAGACTAGGCTTATTCATCCAATATTCCTCCCAGGAAAGGGGAGAAGATGAGGCAACCCGAGAAGGAGAAAACTTCTCCTTTCCCTTTTGGGAGGAGGAGGTAGCTGGCTGCTCTGCTACGGGAAGAGTCAACTTTGATTGTCCTTTGCCCCCAGTCTTATACTTTACATAGTTCTTGTAAAGTAGGTATGTTCTCAAAGGAAGTAGACCAACCGGGTTAGGCCAAAAGTGATCCAATGAATATCCCCCATGAGATACCACAGGCTAGTATCCAGTATCATGTACCACGTGCACAATGCCTTCATGGGAAAACTTAAGGCAATTATGAATTACAAAGACAATCCTATTCACGAAAGCCAACCAAGGTATACCTAGCTTCACTCTAAATAGGTCCGACTCAAGAATGGCATCAAAAATTATGTCTACATTCCTGGGTCCAACCAAGATGAACAACGTTATCGATCCATAGGGTTTAAGAGAAAGACCATCATATGTACAGATGATGGATTTTGATTTTTCATATTCTTCCCTTTGCAGGGAGTTCAAGAATAAAGTCTCCTTTATGATAAAATTCACTCTACTCGCGGGCTTGACTAAGACTCCTATCACAATGTTACCATTGAGGTGAGCGGGAATATAGAGTGGAGAAGGTTGTTCGTTTGTCAGTATATCTTGTGAAGTGAATGTTATATCCGGTGAACCAATCACAAGACAAGGAGAAGGAGTAACAATAACCATGTTGGTGTATGCTTCGAGGCAAGAAATAGAATCAAAGGGATTGATAATCATGTTAGCAAAGTTTGATGGAAACGGGTCTGTGTATATCTGCAATTCACTATTAGATTTCACCATTGATTTGTTAGTATTTTATTTGCTTCCATCAAGATGAATAGTACCATCCTTGATGCAATCTTGTATCTCATGATGCAGACACATGCAAAGTCCAATATCATGTCTATTAACTCCATGGTATTGACAATAGGTATTTTCTCCATACCAGTTAGGATATGGTTCCCTAACTGGTTTTGGAGTTGGAAAGTTAACGATCTTATCCTTTAACAACTTCTGTAAGATGGAAGAATAAGATTCTGATAACTTTATGAACTTTCGGTCATGTCTGAGGCCTTTGTTATCCACAACGGCTACTACATTTGCAACAACTTTCCCTTTTCTATAGATTGATATAATAGACTTCCCTTCACGATGAGAACATGAGGAAGATCTCCCAAACTGAACTACAGTTTGCTGGTACTCTTGTAGGGCCCCACACATATATGCACAAAAGAGGGGTATTTCATGAGGGAAAACTTCTCTTGCCAAGGCCTTTGTAAGTTCCCTATGAATACCTTCTACACATCAGATTCAGGTAACGGGTATGAGATTTGCTAAAAGAGCACCTGATAGTGCGCTATGAAACTAGTAAACTTCTCATTATCCCCTTGTTTACACCGAACAAGGTTAGAGGTCATCTTAGGCCTGATGTTGGCTTGGAAGTGTCATAGGAACTAGTTCACAAGCTGATCGAAAGTAAAGATGGAATTGTCAGGCAAGGAACAATACCACTCGAGTGTTGTGTCCCCAAGAGATCGAGGGAACAATTTTTCCATCAACACGTCGTGATGGAAGAAGTCTATACATAAGACGTTAGAGAAGACACATGTGTTTGTGGGTCCCCTTTTCCATCGTATTTCTCAAATCTAGGAATGTCCATCTCTTGCGAGAAAGGAGTGTTTAGAATTGCTACCAACAATGGGATATGTTGGAAGAAGGGCTAAAAGATAGGCTAGGCGGAAGCTTGGGAAAGGTTCACTAGCTGGTTTTGCATCTTCCCCATACTCTGAAGAAGGGTGTTCAAAATAGGGTTGCTAGAAGGCATAGGACCAATGGAACCACCATTAGAGCCACTGCCACCATGACTACCATTGGAGCCACCACCAATACCACTGCCACCTCAAAAGCCACTACCATGACCTCTGTCAAAACCACCTACCAGTGCCACCTTCGTTGCCAAACTTACCACCACCAAAGCCTCCACCAATCATCCCACCAAATCCTCCACCGTCGGAGGTAGCAGAAGGGGTGAAGTGAAAACTCAAAGGGTTTCTATTTACTTTGACAGTTTCAGAGTTTTCCAAAAGTGACAAGCACATTGAATGAAGGCATCGTGTCAGCCATGTACACAAATGTGGGAGGAATCAGTACCTCTAGCTATCTCTCATGTTCTTCAAAGGGGCCACCTCACACCATGTTACTATGGTTTGAGGGTGCACACACTTTGAACAGACCAGTGAGACTAGCCAAGAGTTCTATGCCTGTTCGATCTTTTCCTACCATATACTTTATTTAACTGATAACTTTAGCAACCCTAGCTAGCTTTGATTTTTTCTCCTAGTGATTTTTCTAAGTCACCCAACCCTTTGCTTAGCCTAGCGACATATTCAAAAGGGATGTGGACAACTTCATGCTCATCTATAGATGATGAGGTTGGTGACACAGGAGGAGTAGGGACACAATTGATGTAGTTTCATCAAAGAATCTAGGCTCGCCTTGTGACACCTTCTTCTATGTAGAAAGGCTAAGGTTCATAGAACCAAAGAAAAGATCGGTAGTGAAACTAGAAGAGACCTTCATCTTCTCCATCAGAAGGTGTCACAGACTTCTCCTGAAAATATGCCCAAAGTTCATGGACTAGGTTGTGATGCTCATAAACTTTCACAACACACAGGAGTGCCATGATCATGGGGTACAAGAGAAAAAGCCCAGAACATTGATGAAATCAAAGATGTTGGTTCACGTATGTTTCACCAAAAATGTAAGAGACGGGGACCAACCACTACAAGGCCCCAAGTCACAAAAGGCCAAGAGTAGTATGCCTGCCCTAACTTACCTCATTTTAAAGGAGTGTTAGGATAGACGGGATGAGAATGATGAGGACTATAAGGTCCTTTGATCACTTTGCAAACCTGAGATTTGAAAGGAGACTAGGTGAGTCAGTTTTTAGAGTCGACTCTGTGTCTCAAATAACTCTTTGTCAAATGACAAAAGCATGAATCTAGGATGACAGCATGGTGCACTGGCATCTCTCAAGCGCAATGGCGTCCGTATGGCCAGAAAACCAGGGAGAAAAAGTCTAACCTCTGAAAAATAGACTAACAACCTAGTTTAAGGGTTTCTAAATGTGCATTATAGCACTATGAAGTATGAAATATAAAGACGAATGTGATAAATGAAGTATATTACTATAACGGTGACAAAAACGATTTCACACAATAACCTTTTTGCCAGCTTGCTCCAAGATCTCTCCACCTACAAAGAAAAGAGGGAAAATGTTGGGGGGTTGTTTAGGGGTTTGCCTTAGTCAAACCCCCATTTTGGTGTTTCCACCTCCACGAATAGCCAAATTTGCAACAATGTGGAAATAAAGCGATAAATAAGGAAATACAAGCAAAGTACACAAAACACTACAAAACAATAATGTGCTAACTCAACCAAGTAATAAATAAAATGAATGATGAACTTACCACCTCCGTCCAAAGCGCTCAAGGCTAGTGGAGGAGAAAGATGAGAGGAACTCAAGCCTCTACTGCAATGGAATTGTCCTATGCTTGCTCTATTGAAGTGGTGGAGTGAAGAGATTGCTTCTATGGAGTGTGAAATGTTGTTGCAATGCTTGGATTGAATGAATGAATGGTCAAGAGATTATGTATGCTTCAACTAGAGATGACCAAGAGATGAAAATGGATGAATGGATAGAGAATATGAAGAAAGGAGGTCAAGAAACGACTATATTTGGGTCGGCCAGCCAAAGGGAGGCATTACACTTCGACTTCCAATAGGAAGTGTAACATCTTTGCAGACTCCAGTCGCAAGAATCTGCAAGGGATGTAAGTGCGCCGCGTGGACATCTACTCGCTGCGCAGGCGTCCCCAAAAGAAACGCCTCCACTGACATGCAAAACAGGTGCCAAGTGTATGAAGAGCAACAGGCTTATGTGGAATTAAGCCTCTGAGTTTGGTTTTCTAAAGTGGAGAGGTGTAAAAGGGGAATTTGCTTTAGGGGTGCAAATTTGCTCCTATACACTATCAAGCTAGTAGTCAATATAAAACAAGCTCCAAATATACACTTGAATTCTAGAGTGACTGATAATTTACAAGTGATAGGATGAGTGTAATAGGATATGCTTGATATCTTTCTTGAATTGAATGTAGATGGGAAAGGGTAAATTACAAGAATTTTCAATGTTGCACCTTATCAAAATGACTACAAATAAATCTTTTTTTATACAAAAATGTAACACTAAATTGTGAACATTTGCGCAAAGTTGGCTTGCTACCAAAGTGTAAGATAGACTAGTTAGCTAAATATTTAATTTATTTTTAACAATTAAAAGGATCAAGATTATGGTCACAAGAATGTCCCTACAACTATGGACATGACTTGACATGCCAAGATGAAATATTTATTTCTCTTAGTTGAATTCACTTGATGACATTGGAATCTAAACATTTACACCTTGTGATAGGATGAATCACATATTCCTAGTTTTGTATGTTGATGACTTATGATCACAACATGAGTTCTTCATCCTTAATGATGATAGTGAAAATTGTCCTACATGACAATTTTTCTATGACTAAATAGTGATTTTGTTGAGCTATTTTTTTTGTGGTATGAAGCTCTATCAATTTATATCCAATATTTTCCTTGTATGGTCCAAATATAGACTTGATTTTCTCTCGCAATTGCATACGGATAATTCTAAACCTACTCTAAATTCCTTTCTATCCAAAGTCAAACTTCAAGTGAAGTGTTAGATTCAACATTGGTTGATGCTACTTTATATCCATCTATTATTGACAGCCTCATTTATTTGATTCATTCTAGTCTTGGCATTTCATATGTCATTGGCATGGTCTCTTGTTATGTAGGAAATTCATGAACTACACTGGAAGGCAACTTAGTAGATCCTCCACTATATTCAAGGAACTCATAGTTTTTGGGGATTCACTATGCAATAGGGGTTGATATTGATTTGATTGGGTGCACTAATTTTGATAGGCTAAATGATTTTATTAATTGTAAGTTTATGATGGAGGAGCATCCCGAGCAAATACACTTGATCCTACATCAACCAAAAAGATGGTATTTCAATTTTGTTGGAGTTGATCCATTTTATTGCAGTTTTGGGTTGGTGTTCTTTGTTGACAGGCAAATACTGATACGACTTTAGAAGCGGCAAAAACATTCAATAAGAAAATACCAATTCTTACATAGACAACGTTTTTAAAATATCATTGGAAGTGAAATTTAGCTTTAATAGCATAATGTTGAAGACTATTGTTTTTTGCAAGGCATTTGATGGGGGCGGCATTATTTTAAATCGGCTCTCTATGATATTGAAATAAATTTATATTAGACGACAAAATAGGCAGTACATCAATTTCAGAAATGTAAATTAATTGAATAAAAAATATTCGTTTGTAACTGCTATTTGGGCGATTCAAATGGGAGTCCAACCCTCCCCAGACAAAGGGCGTGGGCTGCAAATGCATTTAAAAGGAATAAAGAAGGGGTCGATTCATTGTTTGGTGACCACATAAAAGTGCTGACTCCATTTTCCAGCGTAGGAACTGGCTGTGCAATGGCAGATAAAAGTTTTATTTGAATATATTTTTTTTTAGCAATTACACTGCTCATTGAGGGCGTCGATCCATTTATGGGCTACCGTTCAGTGCTCTTTTAACATTTGAAAAAGATGAAGAGAAAACCAAATAACAATAACAATAAACGCAGAGACTTGGAAGGTGAAGGGACGCCAAAAGCTAATTGGAAAATAAAATTGCAGGTTGATGTGTGCATGAGTAGAGCGCAGGAAAAAGATCCAATTATGTAGGCCATCCATTATATTTTCTAATAATGAGAGTGCTACATCGATCTCTTACAATTTAGTCCATTATAAGTGAACTAAAGGTTCACATACATTACATTCAAGAGTTCATTCATGGAAAAGTTAAAAATATTCACCATTGTTTCACTATTAATTAGGTAGACATCATATTATCAAACCCTTCACAAAAAGCAATTTTTTTATTTATACATTTTATTAAGGGTACAAGAGACTATATCTTGAGGGCTTTGCTAGTCTATCTATGATCTTTTCTCTTTTTATTTGAAAGGTATCTATTCTCTCTTCTTTGGGGGCCTTTTTCTCTTTGATGAAATTTATATATACATAGGTATCTTATTAAGATTCCCTTGCTAGGACCCATCTTTTCACCCACATAAATTATATTTTCATTTTCCATATGTTCATTTGTATATTTTTCTCTTTTGACACATATATTTGAACTTTCTTAGGTTATAATAAATGAAAATTATGAGAACACACATGGTGTCTTATATAAGAAACAAGTATGTAAATCCTACTTATTATTTATAGTTGAAGTTATTTGTTTTCTTGGATGTATATTTCACCTCTTTTAACTATTTATTCATCTTTTACCAAGTAGAGTTTGTGTACTACGTCAAATTAACTTTGCAGATATGGATCTCAATCATGGTTGTGAACCTATTCAATAATTTCAAACTTATGATGATGATAACTCAATTCTACACTATGAATTCACTAGAAAAAATATTACTAGATAGTGCAAATCTTATGTGCTAAATATCTTTCTTGATATGAGTATAGATGGAAAAAGATAGATTACAAGAATTTGCAATGCCATGCATTATCAAAATGACTAAAATAAATTACTTTTAGTAAAAAATATAACAGTAAATAATTAACATTTGTGCAAAGTTGGCTTGGGACCAAAGTGTAAGATGTGCTAGTTAACTAAATTCTTGATTTTGATTTCACAATTAAAAGGATCGAGATTGTGGTCACAAGGATGACCCTACAATTGTCAACATGACTTGGTTTAGATAGCCTAGTTGGATCTATGTTTGATAGAATTGGGTTGCTTAGATGGTTGGGACAACCCCCTTAATCTTGAACCTCCTCCTCTTGCTAGTATAGCTTTGGACACATGATGGTGTGACATTTTTTTGTTTGTGAAATCTTGTATTAACTTTTAAAATACGTTTCCATTACACATCTCTTTAATATAAAATTATATATATATTTTATTTAAGAAATTATAATACATGATTCAAAATATAAAAAAAAAATATTATAAACATTTTGTAACTTATAAAATAAAATATATACTATAATTTTTTTAATATTTAAGTATATATTAACCTTTTAAAATTTCTTTATTTAAAATAGTTATCCAACTAACCCATTATAGAACGAAATTACAGATAAAAACATATAATGGATACTTGAACCCATGCCCTTGTCATTGCATTTTCTTCCTTTCCTTGTGCCCTCCCTGGTTCCATCACTCACGTGAAAAGCAATGAACAGGAGCCCCTGTGAATGTTGAAGCAATGCTTTAAGTTTTAAATATTAATTAATAAATTTCATAAGATTAACAAAATATTTTTAATCAACGTAAAACTCTTACATATAAATACAACCGTGCCAGAATTAGATAAAACACAGCATAAGCATATTTTTATTTTTTCCCCACAGAACGATTGCGTCTGTTTAATGCGTCTCTCCAACAATTATATATAACTTCAGTTTTCCTTCTGTTGGAACAAAAAAGTAAAGCTGATATTTTTTTGGTCTCAGTCAAGATAACAAATCAATTGTTATACTATTAATTAGCAGAAATGGATTCAAAGGCAGTTGAAAGGGAGTTAGTAAAACTGTTTGAGAACGCCAAGGAGGCTGCAGATAGAGCGGCTCGCAGTAAAGGACCTCACAAAGCAGAAGAGCAAAGATGTCTTGATGCCCTACAAGCCCTTCATTCTCTTCCTGTTAATACTGATATCCTCTTGTCCACAGAGATTGGTAAGAAACTTAAAATAATTACAAGGCACCCCATAGAGGATATTAGAACTCAAGCCCAGGAATTACTTCAAAAATGGAAGAAGATTGTTTCCTCAGAAATTATTGATACCAATGAAAACCAGGCTTCTAAGTCTCAGGGCAAAAAACCCATTAAGAAACCTAGAAATTTTGTATATAGGAGTTCTTCCCAGGATGAAAGCTCTTCTGAAGATACAAAATCCAAGTATGAGAGGACTGAGAGGGCAGAGTTTTCAAATGCTGGAGTTGAGAAAAAGATAAAATTAGAAAAAGATATAACAACTAAACCTGAGAGAGCACAGGCTTCAAAGGCTAGTGTTGATAAGGAATTTAAGAGAGAAGATGGAAAAGGAAAGGCTAGTGTTGATAAGGAATTTAAGAAACCTAGAAAGTTTGTATATAGAAGTTCTTCCCAGGATGAAAGCTCTTCTGAAGATACAAAATCCAAGTATGAGATGATTGAGAGGGAAGACTTTTCAAATGCTAGAGTTGAGAAGAAGATCAAATTGGAAAAAGATATAACTACTAAACCTGATACCAATGAAAACCAAGCTTCTATGTCTCAGGGCAGAAAACCCATAAAGAAACCTAGAAAGTTTGAATATAAAAGTTCTTCCCAGAATGAAAGCTCTTCTGAAGATACAAAATCCGAGCATGAGAGGGCAGAGATTTCAAATGCTAGAGTTGAGAAGAAGATAAAATTAGAAAAAGATATAACTACTATACCTGAGAGAGCAGAGGCTTCAAAGGCTAGTGTTGATAAGAAATTTAAGAGAGAAGATGAGAAAGGAAAGGCTAAAGTTGAGAAGAGAAAGTATCAGGAGGTAGAAGGAAAGGGAATACCCAGATGGGAAAAGATAGAGTCTTCAAAGAGTAAGATTGATAACTATGGTAGGCCAGAAGAAGATGATAATATAACCAAATTTGACAGGGTAGAATGTTCAGAAACTAAAGTTGATAAGAAACGCAAGCTAAAAGAAAATATGGTAGCCGATTTTGAGAGTGTAGGGTGCACAAAGGCTATTAGGATTGAGAAGAGTCTTAACATAGAAGAAGACAGAATTCCAAATGATCCCCCTCAAAGGCCTATAAATGTTCCTAAGTGCAATGATCCACCTAGAGATAAGTTCAGGGAGCTTGTTGCAAATGCTTTAAACAAAGTTTATAATGAAACTAAGGGGGAGGACTTGGAAAAGGCAAATAAATGTGACCCTGGTATGGTTGCAGATGCAATTGAAACAGCATTGTTTCAGAAGCTGGGCAACAAAGATGGGCCTCAAAAGATGAAGTATAGGTCAATATATTTCAACATGAATGACCAAAGGAACCCTGACTTTAGAAGAAAGGTTCTCTTAGGGGAAGTGGAGCCTCAGAGACTCTATAACATATCAACAGATGAGATGGCCAGTGATGAACTGAGATTGAAAAGGCAAACGATTAAAGATAAAGCTCTTTTTGCATGTGAAAGAGGAATCAGTCAAAGTGCTACAACAGATCAGTTTAAGTGTGGTAAATGTGGGCAAAGAAAGACTACTTATTCTCAGATGCAAACAAGAAGTGCAGATGAACCTATGACTACTTTTGTCACTTGTGTGAACTGTAATAACCATTGGAAATTCTGCTAATCTAAAACTTTCTAAATATACATTTCTGGTTAGTTCCCCATGCTAAGGGAAGTTATGTAATTGAATGAATATTCATATAATATTCCCCGTTTGCATTCAGTATTACAATAATTTTACTCGAATAGATTTATGAAACTGAAGTAATAAAAGAAAATTATTTGAAATATACATTGTAATGGTGAAATTTGCATGTTTATGTCATTTTTCATTTAGTTTTGTGTCTATTTTGAATATAAATATTTTAATACATTTATATAGGAACAAATGACACAATCTTGCATTATGTTGGGTTCATTTTCCTAACTTTTATCCATGCATATACGTGCATTCATTCCTATGCGCTTAGCCCTAACTTATCCTCACACACATTTCTATGCATTTGTCTTCTCCTAGTGTTTATCACATTCACCTATGCACCTACCTCTATAGCCTAGAAATTAAGAGCCCAAAATTTATGTGTTGTATATTATTTTAACATTAGTGTTTATCACTTTCCTAAAATTCCACCACTTGTTTAACACCTTGAAAGGAGAAGTGACTTAATAAAAATATCAACGAATTGTTAGGATTGAAGAGGCCCATAGATTCACAACACCACCCAAACATTTTTGTGCTCATTCGCGTTGTTCATATATTTCCAAAGTTTTTGCAAAGTGTTAACTTTCTCTAGCATCAACCTCCATTCCTCTAACACAAATTTTCTTTGTCGTCATATAAAAAGTCTGATTCTTTGCTAGACATATGGCACTATGAATATTGCATAGAATTTTAATACCTCCTAGATTTAAGACCACATATAAACCAAATTTTTTAAGTTATATGGATTCATTAGAAGCACGAGTAGGTGCCATTTAATCTATTTCATAGTGAACAAAGGAACCATAGTTTGTCATGCACTCATCCAATTGACATCATCACCAAACATAATGAAAATATATCCATTGGTGGATTTCATACTATCAACATCCCCTACCCAATCTAAATCCATAAATCCTTGAAGATTAATCGAATTACAATCCCCTATATAGTTACCATAATAATAAATTGAGTACTTAGAGGTACCTTGCAATTATCTAAAGACCCTCTTCATTGCATCCCATTGTACTCATCCATGCTTAGCCATGAATTGGATCAAGACTCCCACTTCTTAGTAAATGTCTATTCTATTATAGACCATATCATAAACTAATCTCCAAATTGAACTAGCATAAGGTACTTAGGCCATACCATCCATCTCACTAGGAGAAGTTAAACTCTATTTTAATTATAACTTAGTCCCCATCAAAATAGAAATATACAATGGTCCACAAATTGTCAAATTGAACCTCTCCAACATAATTTTTATATACTTTCTTTGGCCCAACAAAATAGCTATGTTTTTTCTATCTATTTTGATCTCCATATTTAAGATAAAATTGATAGACCCTAATTCTTTCATCTCAAACTATGCTAAAATTTGAGACTTCAATTCACAAATTATGTCCTTACCATTATCAAAAAATTTATAATGTGATAACAAAGAAGAAATAATTTTCCATCTTATATAGTAAATGAGTGATCTAATTTGAATATAAGAAATCCTAATCCCCATAAAGGAATCAAAATTTTGGTACCACATGTAAGTGTGTAATAAGTGAATAAGCACAAAACACTTCTTAATACGACATTATATCAATAGACAAGTTAAATGAATCAATTCAAAGGAATTATCTATCAAAAGCATCATATTGCTCTCTATCTCCAAAGATTTATTAAATCCTGATTGCTCTCAGATTGTTTAAGCAAATAAGACTGTTAAAATGACAATTCAAAGAACGAGATGATGCTAATGCAATACTAAATGATAAACAATGTAAACTAGCATATATGAAATAGATAATTGTAACTACAGGAGGCAACCATGGTTGAAAACTTGATTGCTTGATGCTTGATGTGTGAATGCTTGATGCTTGATGCTTGAATTCCTGCAGAGTAAGAGTGCATAAACCTGATTATTTGGATCCTTTTCTTGGTTCAATGAGGTTGTATTTATAGATTTTCTGACTATAGAAATGCACAGGGAAAGCTTTGAGAGGCTTGGATTCAATCTGGAGAATTGAATGGTGAGAGATGGAGAAGATTGAGAGAAAGACGGAGATTGTCTCTACCCATGAAAACACCAGGCAAGAGAAGAGGAAGGATTGATGGAGGAGGATTGAGAGATCAAATTCTAAATTTGTCTCCAAAACTTCCTGTGAAGTTTCAATCAATTAATTTTGACATATTTTAGACATGGTTTAGACATAGGATATCTAATTCATTTTTGAGAGAATATAGATGGAATATTCTTTGTGCTTTAATTCAAATATTTTTGATTTATTTAAATTAGCAAAAGAAAGATAAATAATTTAATAAAATGAACTATAGGATAGTTGTTTATTAAATTAAATAGAAGAATGTGGCAATTAATAAATAAATTGTTTTGTCTTTATTTAATTAATTTAAGATGTATGTGATAGATTGAAATAGGGATTTGATAATTAAATTGAACAAAGTATTTAATTTTGTTTATTTAATTAAGATGAATATTAAATGTGAACTATATAAATAAATATTTCTATTTATTCAATAGTAGAGGAAATTAGGATAATTAATCAAATAATTCGTATTTAATTAATTGAATGCTCCAGACCAATTTTAGGTGTATACATTTTTCCCCTCTTCGAAGTGATGTGTTTACACATTGCTTTGAAGAAAATTTTGCTACTACTATTAGGATCGATGATATAAAAAAATAATTTCATGTGCCCCAAACATGCCCCAGATTTTGATTTTCAGATGATTTGATGATAATATGCCCCCTCAAGAGATAAATTAATGATTTGATGATTTTTAGAATTTTTTTGAAAATTTATGATTTTCTGATGATTTGATGATGAAATAATTTATCTCCGGATATAGAATATTGATTCTGCTAGATGATAAAATGTTTCCCTACTTTGCCTCCTTGTGTTTGATGATTTTTGATCATGTCAGCCTTTGATTGTGATATTGATTGTTGATCCTGATAGATTAGAAGATTATTGATCTCATGATAGGTGAGATTCAATGATTGATTGATTGATTGACCTCATGATAGGTGAGGATCGATGATAGATTGATGATTGACCTCATGATAGGCGAGGATCAATGATAGATTGATTGATTGACCTCATGATAGGTGAGGATCAATGATGGATTGATTTATTGACCTCATGATAGGCGAGGTTTCATGATAGTCGCTCATGAGATTTGATCGAAGTCTCACCAGAGCCGATTAGATTGATAGGCTGCTTGATTTTTGATTGATTATAGGAGGATTTTAGAGTTTTGCCCAAAGATGTGGGACATGATTCCACATCTAGCACAAGTTGATATAGATATCATTAATCGATGTGAAAAATCTATAATGCAGATGCAAAACTAATATGAATGCAGTTTAATTTTATCATGCAACTATATGCAAACTATTGTCATTTTAACAATACTTTTGTGCTTTTTTTTCATCATAGAGCTTTATTGGATGTTGAAAGTGAGTACAAGTGTCAATGGTATATGTTAGACCAATGACGACCTAAGTACTACTTTCATGATTTTTGATATTGCAAGTGAACACAAGCATCAAGGTATAATTGAACCAAGATGACCTAAGCATTCATTGTGTAAACAAACAGTGATTAATCATTTCAATGTGTGAATTTTGAATGTCATCGGTGATACGTTTGCATAGCACATCCCCCGACAATTCATATATTCATATGATTAACTTACAGACAACAAACAATAAAAATATCATTCTCCTTCCTTGCTTCTCTAGTCCAATACATCATTGAGTTTCTCCAAAGAAATGATAACAATGATCAAAATGCAACATGTTCAACCTTTGCTTAAAGTATTTCAATCATTATTCGGATTAGATCATCCATCCTCATTTTGTGATTATTATTTTTTTTTTTGTGATTTTTGAGATTTTTGACTGAATTTTTGACATGTTTTTGGATTTTTCGATAATGATATGGATGGTTGATGTCCTTCTAACGATGACTGGCGTTGCTCTCTGATCTTTGTTTTCATTTTTCTATTACACCATTGTTTGCCCTTTGGTGAAAGCGATGTTATTGTTGCCCCTAGTGATATCCAGATGTTGCCCCCAAGCTTTGGATTGATATATGACTATATGAATGATTTTGATATGGATGTAAAGTGGCAAGGTGACTGACATGATATGAAAATGGTACCGACTGCTAGACTAATGATCCTGATATATATCAAAATAGAGGGAAATTTGATCTTAGAATCACATACGATGCTTGTTTCCAGGTTTTCACCATATGCTTTGATTACACTCTTCGTGTTTTTTTGTATTTTCTCATTTTTCTCTTTTCTTTCCCCCCCTTTTTTTTTCCTTGAAGTTATATATATTTTTTTGGTATTTTTGTGTTGCCAAGATGCCTGATTTCCATGTTTTCATCAAGGAAACAATTTTTAGAAGTTTGACCTATGCACCAGGAGATTCAAGCATAGAATTTTTGGAGATGAATAGTGTTGATAGGTTCATCAAAAAAATCCCCTTCAGATGTTGATAACTAAAATGCTTATGATCCATATACTGATGTGACGATAAAGGGACCAAGCCAGTTAGGCTCAAATTTTCCTTTCTTCTCTTTGTCTTGTTGATTCCTAGGATTCTCTTTTAGTACCAAATCTCCTACTTGAAAGATCCTTGGCTTTACCTTGTGGTTGTAACTTCTCAACATCCTTTGTTGATAAGCCGTTAGATGATTAACAACTTGTTGACGATGCTCATCCAACAATTCCAGTTCCTACAGTCTAGAGACCCTATAGTCTTCTCTGATATGATACCTTTGAGTGATACATGAAGGGATGGAATCTCAACTTCAATTGGTAATATGGCTTCTGACCCATATACCAAGGCATATGGTGTAGCTCCTGTTGGTGTTCTGATACTTGTTCTATAGGTCCATAGTGCAAGATTGAGTTGAACATGCTAGTCACGTCCAACATCGTTAACCGTCTTTTTGAGAATTTTTGGTATTGTCTTGTTTGAGGCCTCTGCTTGGCCATTCCCTTGTGGATAGTACGGTGTTGAACACCGATGTTGGATATGAAATATATCACATAGCTCTTGGACATCTTGATTCTCGAACAGTCATCCATTATCAGTGATAATGGATTGAGGGATTCCATACCGATATATGATGTAGTTCAAAATGAAAGAGGAGATCTGCTTCCCAGTGATTGTAGTAAGAGGTATTACTTCAATCCATTTTGTGAAATATTTTGTAGCTATTATAATGAACTTGTGTCCATTAGATGAAGATGGATTGATTTTCCCAACTAGATCAAGACCCCATTGACAAAAAGGCCATGCTGATGTGAAGGGATGTAATTCTTGTGCTGGTGCATGAATCAAATTATTGTGAATCTGACACTTTTGGAATTTATTAACAAAATGATATGATTCTTTCTCCATGCATGGCCAATAATATCCCAAATGAAGGATTTTCTTAGCTAGAGTCATCCCACTCGAATGAGTACCACAAATACCCTTGTGAACCTCTCGTAGGGCCATTTCAGATTCGCTGTGTTCTAGACATCAGAGTAAAGTACCATCAAGACCTTCATGATAAAGTATGTCGGCGATTAAAGTGTGTCATGCGGATTGGCAGATGAAGTTTCTTTTTTGGTTCTTGGACAAATTAGGAGGAAGGACATTATTTTTCAAATAGGCATAAATTGTTTCATAGATGAAGGTTTCTGTGGTTTCGATATGGAAGATGGTAGTGTATTATTGATTATTATGGGAAGGACGTGATACTTGTTCTACCATAAACTCATAACAAACACGTTTATCAGGCAATTGTAGTAATGAAGCAATTGTAGCCATAGTGTCTGTAGCTTTCTTCTCAGCTCTTGGAATTTGATGAAACTTGATACTGACAAAGGACTGTTTCAGATTATCTATTTGTTGCTTGTAGGGCCTCAACTTCTCATCTTTGGTTTGATATTCGCCATTCACTTGATAAATAACTAGTTGAGAGTCCCCATATACCTGTAAGTCCATGATTTTCCATTGAATAGTTGTTTTGACCCCAATGATTAATGCTTCATATTCTACCACATTATTTGTACATTGGAACATTAATCGATATGACTTCGGAATTGTGTGTCCTTCTGGATAAATGAACAAGATTCCTGCTCCTGATCCTTACTATGTATATGATCCGTCAAAATACAATACCCATTGTTGGGGCATTATTGTCATAATATCTACATATGGAAACTCCATTGTTATTGGTCAATCATCTAGTAGAGGAGCCTCTACTAATTGTTCAGTGATTGCCTATCCCTTGATTTCCTTTCTCTCTACATACTGAATGTTAAAATTCACTTAATAGCATTACCCACTTTGCCAATCTACCTGTTAAGGCAGCTTTACTGAGTAGATATCATACAGGATCGATCTTTGCTACTAACTTGATTGTATGAGTTAACATGTAGTGTCTCAGCTATTGAGTAGCGAATACCACTGTCAAGCATGATTTCTCTATGAAAGTGTAATTGATTTCATATCCATTCAATGTCTGACTGATATAATAGATGGCATATTTTGTCCCTTCATTATCCTCTTGTGCTAAAAGTGCCCCCAATGAGATATTTGTTGTAGCAATGTACAGTATGAATGGCCATCCTTCCGTGGGTGGCATGCGAATAGGTGGTGACATGAGATACTACTTGATTTGATTGAATGTTGTCTTACACCCTTCATCCCATTTGAAAACAATGTTCTTATGTAATAGATGATTGAAAGGATGACTTTTATCCGCTAGCTGTGAGATGAATCTTTTGATTGATTGGAGCCTCCCCTGTAGTGATCCGAGTTGACTTATGCTCCTAGGAGGTGGCATTTCCATTATTGCTTTGACTTTTTTTGGATCCACTTCTATACCTTTTTATGAAACAATGTACCCTAGCAATTTTGCGGATGTAACCCCGAAGACACGTTTCTTGGGGTTTAACCTGACATTGAATTTCTCCTTCCATGTGAAGATTTTGTCTAGGATATGCAGATGTCCTTCCCTAGTAGTATATTTTTCCAAGATGTCATCCATGTAATCCTCCATGAAGGTGTGCATCATATCATGGAAGATTGTCATCATTGCTCTCTGATAAGTGGCTCCTGCATTCTTTAGACCAAATGGCATGACATTTCAGCAAAAGGTTCCCCTTGGGCATGTGAAAGTTGTCTTTTCTTGATCTTCGGGAGCTATTTTTATCTAATTGTATCCTGAGAAACCATCCATGATTGACAACATGGCATGCCCAGCTATCAAGTCCATGATGATGTCTATGTTTGGTAGTGGAAGTTCATCCTTCGGACATGCTTTATTCAGGTCCCTAAAATCTGTACATATTCTGATACTATTGTTTGGTTTTGAAACTAGTACAAGATTCGATATCCTTTCGGCATAATCTATAGACCGTATGAATCCAGCATCCAATAGTATCTTTAACTTTGTTTTGACCATCAATGCAATGTGAGGATGCATTTTTCTTAACTTTTGCTTGACAGGCTTGATTCCTGTGGGCAAAGACAAGTGATGCATAAGAAGATTTGAGTCTAAGCCTGGCATATTGGAATATCACCAAGAGAAGTTGATGCTTCTTTGTTTAAAGAATTGGATGAATGCTAGTCTTTCTTGTTCTGTCATAGATTTTACTAGATTTAGGATTTGTGCCTTGTCTCTAGTGCCAATATTCACAGACTGTGTCGGTTCTACTAGGACTAGTGATCTTTCATGACAGTGTTCTGGAAGAGTGTCAAACCTTCCATCCTTCAGTGCCTCAGAAAGGTTTTCACTGTTAGATGCATTCTTTATTTTTACTTTTTCCAGATCTAATGCTGCCATTGAATGGTTTTCACCATTAGATCGATTTTCCCTGTTGTTATTTTTGGAACTGGAAGATTTGAGACCCTCCTGCCGAGTCGCGTTGTTAGGAGTATTACAGAAAGAAGTTGTACCAGGTTCGACATGACATAGGAAGTTTATGATGGCATCATCATTTGTAAATATTGGTATATTCAAAGGTTTGATAGGTTCCCAGTCAATGAGTTCATGATGGATTAATGGAATTTGTTTATCAGATGTTTGCAAGGTGATGGTTTTAAGGGCGTGGATAGCCATTTCATCATAATCGTTTACTGGAATATCGAGGTTTGTGATGGTACTTTCTTCCATATCGTCCAGTCCACTTGAAGTCTGCTCATCCCCACTCAAATCATCGATATCTAGTGAACTTTATACGAGTGGTCTAGACTCAGAACCTTGGCCCTCCTCACGCGAAGGTGCATATTTTTGGATTACATCGACTTGAATATCAATGAAAAATAGATCAGAATATAATGCCCACTCATATTCATTTGAGTCTGTTTTGGAGCCATCCCGAAATAGAAGGATGTTTTCTACAGTTGTCTTTGTTAGTTCTTGCTTCTCTTCCTCAGAGTATCCTAGTCCTGGCTTCTCTTTTGTGTGGAGAGTGAGGGGTGTAATAGGCTCTGTGATTCCTTCTTTTCTTAATCCAATGGGTCCTTGTCCTTCATATCCCATCTTTTCTAAAATAGCCTTTCCTTTTCCATATTGATCGGTGTTGATGGTGACATTTTTGATACTGTCATCTGATGTAGAGGGCTCCTCATCTTTGTATAGCCAATCCAGGATTGCTTTGTTGCTTGTTTCATCCTCTATTGTAGCCTTTTTGACAAACCTTTCATCTAGAGCTGTAACTAGTAATGATGTTTGAGACTTGATCAGAGACGGTTGACCATATGTTCTAGGAGATGGCATTAACTGTGATAGGTTAACTGATTGCTCCATTGAATATGTGCCCATCCCTTTTTCCTTTAGTTGGATTTTTTCTTGGAACTTGTGTGATAAAGAAGGTTGTTGATCTGGTTTATCTATTGATTGAATTTCAACAGGACTTGTCTCTTTTTCTTTACCCTTCTTTTCTACCCATTTAGTAGTGATGCTTGGACGTTGTTCGTCTTTGGATGATGATGCTTCCCTGTTGTGTGGTATGAAGGTATCTTGAGAGATCCTAAGGGTGTCACAATGTTGAGCGTGATTGTAATCAACAGATATAGTCACCTCTCGTCCATTTACTGGGAACTTCAAACATTGATGATATGTCGAAGGTACCGCTTGCATTTATGGATCCATGGTCGGCCCAAGAGATTGTTGTATGTTAATTATTTCTCCAATACTTGACATGCAATATATTTCATCATGGGCCCCACTTGGATGGGTAATACAATCAAGCCTTTAGACGATCTCTCTTCTTCATCATATGCTTTAATAGTCATTTTTTTGCGAGAATCAATAGCATCATCTAAATATCCTAGTGCATGGATTAACTTGAGAGTGCAAATATTTAGACCAGCTCCCCCATCTATTAAGACTCTCTTGATGCGGTGATTGTGGATTAAGACCTCAATATGGAGTGTGGTATTATGGGGATGGTTCAACGAAATATCATCCTGTTCGGAGAATGATAGACAATGTGGGGTAGTCAAATGTCCCACCATAGCTTGAAATTGACACACATCTAGATTCTTTGGTACCATAGTGGCAACTAAAGCTTGTTCGAGAACATCCTTATGTGAGGGTGATATTTTAAGGAGCTCTAGTATGGATATTTGGGTAGGAATCCTTTGCAATTGATTGACGATGTTATAGTGTGATGGAGGTGGAACCGCGTGTGTAGACCCAATTCCTTTTAACATGACCTTGGCTTGCCCCCTAGTCATTACATTTACTGGTTGATGCTCTTGATGTTCTCTTATTTTTATGACATTGATTTGATTATCAGAGTTTGATATGTTTGGGAGTAAGTCCAATGGAGTAGTGTTGTTGATTTTGGGTCCGTCAATGTTGTGGCCAACTATATGATCACTCTCTATTCTAGATAGACAATGGATTGTCATGTTAAAGACATGGTTGATATTCTTCCCTTTGTTGTTTGAAGATGAAGATGCTCCTTTGTCATAGTTGGGTAAAGGGTCTTTGAAAGCTGAGTGATCGTTGTTGTTTTGCGGTGTTTCCACGTATGATTTATTGTTGTCAATCAAATCTTGTATTGTGTGTTTTAACTCCATACAGTCGTTAGTTTTGTGACCCTTTTTGTTATGGAAGTTGCAATAATCAGCATCATTCCACCATGGTGGTTTGACCTTAGGATCCCAGAATCAGGCTTGTCTTGCAGTGATAAGACCACTAGCGACTAGTTCTTTCATTGCAGATTCTATCGAGTGGCCTAAAGGTGTGAACCTTTGCCGATTTGATGGTTTCT
>CM021100.1:154504050-154624424 GCA_007115665.2 Sequoiadendron giganteum | reverse complement strand
TCGTGATGGAAGAAGTCTATACATAAGACGTTAGAGAAGACACATGTGTTTGTGGGTCCCCTTTTCCATCGTATTTCTCAAATCTAGGAATGTCCATCTCTTGCGAGAAAGGAGTGTTTAGAATTGCTACCAACAATGGGATATGTTGGAAGAAGGGCTAAAAGATAGGCTAGGCGGAAGCTTGGGAAAGGTTCACTAGCTGGTTTTGCATCTTCCCCATACTCTGAAGAAGGGTGTTCAAAATAGGGTTGCTAGAAGGCATAGGACCAATGGAACCACCATTAGAGCCACTGCCACCATGACTACCATTGGAGCCACCACCAATACCACTGCCACCTCAAAAGCCACTACCATGACCTCTGTCAAAACCACCTACCAGTGCCACCTTCGTTGCCAAACTTACCACCACCAAAGCCTCCACCAATCATCCCACCAAATCCTCCACCGTCGGAGGTAGCAGAAGGGGTGAAGTGAAAACTCAAAGGGTTTCTATTTACTTTGACAGTTTCAGAGTTTTCCAAAAGTGACAAGCACATTGAATGAAGGCATCGTGTCAGCCATGTACACAAATGTGGGAGGAATCAGTACCTCTAGCTATCTCTCATGTTCTTCAAAGGGGCCACCTCACACCATGTTACTATGGTTTGAGGGTGCACACACTTTGAACAGACCAGTGAGACTAGCCAAGAGTTCTATGCCTGTTCGATCTTTTCCTACCATATACTTTATTTAACTGATAACTTTAGCAACCCTAGCTAGCTTTGATTTTTTCTCCTAGTGATTTTTCTAAGTCACCCAACCCTTTGCTTAGCCTAGCGACATATTCAAAAGGGATGTGGACAACTTCATGCTCATCTATAGATGATGAGGTTGGTGACACAGGAGGAGTAGGGACACAATTGATGTAGTTTCATCAAAGAATCTAGGCTCGCCTTGTGACACCTTCTTCTATGTAGAAAGGCTAAGGTTCATAGAACCAAAGAAAAGATCGGTAGTGAAACTAGAAGAGACCTTCATCTTCTCCATCAGAAGGTGTCACAGACTTCTCCTGAAAATATGCCCAAAGTTCATGGACTAGGTTGTGATGCTCATAAACTTTCACAACACACAGGAGTGCCATGATCATGGGGTACAAGAGAAAAAGCCCAGAACATTGATGAAATCAAAGATGTTGGTTCACGTATGTTTCACCAAAAATGTAAGAGACGGGGACCAACCACTACAAGGCCCCAAGTCACAAAAGGCCAAGAGTAGTATGCCTGCCCTAACTTACCTCATTTTAAAGGAGTGTTAGGATAGACGGGATGAGAATGATGAGGACTATAAGGTCCTTTGATCACTTTGCAAACCTGAGATTTGAAAGGAGACTAGGTGAGTCAGTTTTTAGAGTCGACTCTGTGTCTCAAATAACTCTTTGTCAAATGACAAAAGCATGAATCTAGGATGACAGCATGGTGCACTGGCATCTCTCAAGCGCAATGGCGTCCGTATGGCCAGAAAACCAGGGAGAAAAAGTCTAACCTCTGAAAAATAGACTAACAACCTAGTTTAAGGGTTTCTAAATGTGCATTATAGCACTATGAAGTATGAAATATAAAGACGAATGTGATAAATGAAGTATATTACTATAACGGTGACAAAAACGATTTCACACAATAACCTTTTTGCCAGCTTGCTCCAAGATCTCTCCACCTACAAAGAAAAGAGGGAAAATGTTGGGGGGTTGTTTAGGGGTTTGCCTTAGTCAAACCCCCATTTTGGTGTTTCCACCTCCACGAATAGCCAAATTTGCAACAATGTGGAAATAAAGCGATAAATAAGGAAATACAAGCAAAGTACACAAAACACTACAAAACAATAATGTGCTAACTCAACCAAGTAATAAATAAAATGAATGATGAACTTACCACCTCCGTCCAAAGCGCTCAAGGCTAGTGGAGGAGAAAGATGAGAGGAACTCAAGCCTCTACTGCAATGGAATTGTCCTATGCTTGCTCTATTGAAGTGGTGGAGTGAAGAGATTGCTTCTATGGAGTGTGAAATGTTGTTGCAATGCTTGGATTGAATGAATGAATGGTCAAGAGATTATGTATGCTTCAACTAGAGATGACCAAGAGATGAAAATGGATGAATGGATAGAGAATATGAAGAAAGGAGGTCAAGAAACGACTATATTTGGGTCGGCCAGCCAAAGGGAGGCATTACACTTCGACTTCCAATAGGAAGTGTAACATCTTTGCAGACTCCAGTCGCAAGAATCTGCAAGGGATGTAAGTGCGCCGCGTGGACATCTACTCGCTGCGCAGGCGTCCCCAAAAGAAACGCCTCCACTGACATGCAAAACAGGTGCCAAGTGTATGAAGAGCAACAGGCTTATGTGGAATTAAGCCTCTGAGTTTGGTTTTCTAAAGTGGAGAGGTGTAAAAGGGGAATTTGCTTTAGGGGTGCAAATTTGCTCCTATACACTATCAAGCTAGTAGTCAATATAAAACAAGCTCCAAATATACACTTGAATTCTAGAGTGACTGATAATTTACAAGTGATAGGATGAGTGTAATAGGATATGCTTGATATCTTTCTTGAATTGAATGTAGATGGGAAAGGGTAAATTACAAGAATTTTCAATGTTGCACCTTATCAAAATGACTACAAATAAATCTTTTTTTATACAAAAATGTAACACTAAATTGTGAACATTTGCGCAAAGTTGGCTTGCTACCAAAGTGTAAGATAGACTAGTTAGCTAAATATTTAATTTATTTTTAACAATTAAAAGGATCAAGATTATGGTCACAAGAATGTCCCTACAACTATGGACATGACTTGACATGCCAAGATGAAATATTTATTTCTCTTAGTTGAATTCACTTGATGACATTGGAATCTAAACATTTACACCTTGTGATAGGATGAATCACATATTCCTAGTTTTGTATGTTGATGACTTATGATCACAACATGAGTTCTTCATCCTTAATGATGATAGTGAAAATTGTCCTACATGACAATTTTTCTATGACTAAATAGTGATTTTGTTGAGCTATTTTTTTTGTGGTATGAAGCTCTATCAATTTATATCCAATATTTTCCTTGTATGGTCCAAATATAGACTTGATTTTCTCTCGCAATTGCATACGGATAATTCTAAACCTACTCTAAATTCCTTTCTATCCAAAGTCAAACTTCAAGTGAAGTGTTAGATTCAACATTGGTTGATGCTACTTTATATCCATCTATTATTGACAGCCTCATTTATTTGATTCATTCTAGTCTTGGCATTTCATATGTCATTGGCATGGTCTCTTGTTATGTAGGAAATTCATGAACTACACTGGAAGGCAACTTAGTAGATCCTCCACTATATTCAAGGAACTCATAGTTTTTGGGGATTCACTATGCAATAGGGGTTGATATTGATTTGATTGGGTGCACTAATTTTGATAGGCTAAATGATTTTATTAATTGTAAGTTTATGATGGAGGAGCATCCCGAGCAAATACACTTGATCCTACATCAACCAAAAAGATGGTATTTCAATTTTGTTGGAGTTGATCCATTTTATTGCAGTTTTGGGTTGGTGTTCTTTGTTGACAGGCAAATACTGATACGACTTTAGAAGCGGCAAAAACATTCAATAAGAAAATACCAATTCTTACATAGACAACGTTTTTAAAATATCATTGGAAGTGAAATTTAGCTTTAATAGCATAATGTTGAAGACTATTGTTTTTTGCAAGGCATTTGATGGGGGCGGCATTATTTTAAATCGGCTCTCTATGATATTGAAATAAATTTATATTAGACGACAAAATAGGCAGTACATCAATTTCAGAAATGTAAATTAATTGAATAAAAAATATTCGTTTGTAACTGCTATTTGGGCGATTCAAATGGGAGTCCAACCCTCCCCAGACAAAGGGCGTGGGCTGCAAATGCATTTAAAAGGAATAAAGAAGGGGTCGATTCATTGTTTGGTGACCACATAAAAGTGCTGACTCCATTTTCCAGCGTAGGAACTGGCTGTGCAATGGCAGATAAAAGTTTTATTTGAATATATTTTTTTTTAGCAATTACACTGCTCATTGAGGGCGTCGATCCATTTATGGGCTACCGTTCAGTGCTCTTTTAACATTTGAAAAAGATGAAGAGAAAACCAAATAACAATAACAATAAACGCAGAGACTTGGAAGGTGAAGGGACGCCAAAAGCTAATTGGAAAATAAAATTGCAGGTTGATGTGTGCATGAGTAGAGCGCAGGAAAAAGATCCAATTATGTAGGCCATCCATTATATTTTCTAATAATGAGAGTGCTACATCGATCTCTTACAATTTAGTCCATTATAAGTGAACTAAAGGTTCACATACATTACATTCAAGAGTTCATTCATGGAAAAGTTAAAAATATTCACCATTGTTTCACTATTAATTAGGTAGACATCATATTATCAAACCCTTCACAAAAAGCAATTTTTTTATTTATACATTTTATTAAGGGTACAAGAGACTATATCTTGAGGGCTTTGCTAGTCTATCTATGATCTTTTCTCTTTTTATTTGAAAGGTATCTATTCTCTCTTCTTTGGGGGCCTTTTTCTCTTTGATGAAATTTATATATACATAGGTATCTTATTAAGATTCCCTTGCTAGGACCCATCTTTTCACCCACATAAATTATATTTTCATTTTCCATATGTTCATTTGTATATTTTTCTCTTTTGACACATATATTTGAACTTTCTTAGGTTATAATAAATGAAAATTATGAGAACACACATGGTGTCTTATATAAGAAACAAGTATGTAAATCCTACTTATTATTTATAGTTGAAGTTATTTGTTTTCTTGGATGTATATTTCACCTCTTTTAACTATTTATTCATCTTTTACCAAGTAGAGTTTGTGTACTACGTCAAATTAACTTTGCAGATATGGATCTCAATCATGGTTGTGAACCTATTCAATAATTTCAAACTTATGATGATGATAACTCAATTCTACACTATGAATTCACTAGAAAAAATATTACTAGATAGTGCAAATCTTATGTGCTAAATATCTTTCTTGATATGAGTATAGATGGAAAAAGATAGATTACAAGAATTTGCAATGCCATGCATTATCAAAATGACTAAAATAAATTACTTTTAGTAAAAAATATAACAGTAAATAATTAACATTTGTGCAAAGTTGGCTTGGGACCAAAGTGTAAGATGTGCTAGTTAACTAAATTCTTGATTTTGATTTCACAATTAAAAGGATCGAGATTGTGGTCACAAGGATGACCCTACAATTGTCAACATGACTTGGTTTAGATAGCCTAGTTGGATCTATGTTTGATAGAATTGGGTTGCTTAGATGGTTGGGACAACCCCCTTAATCTTGAACCTCCTCCTCTTGCTAGTATAGCTTTGGACACATGATGGTGTGACATTTTTTTGTTTGTGAAATCTTGTATTAACTTTTAAAATACGTTTCCATTACACATCTCTTTAATATAAAATTATATATATATTTTATTTAAGAAATTATAATACATGATTCAAAATATAAAAAAAAAATATTATAAACATTTTGTAACTTATAAAATAAAATATATACTATAATTTTTTTAATATTTAAGTATATATTAACCTTTTAAAATTTCTTTATTTAAAATAGTTATCCAACTAACCCATTATAGAACGAAATTACAGATAAAAACATATAATGGATACTTGAACCCATGCCCTTGTCATTGCATTTTCTTCCTTTCCTTGTGCCCTCCCTGGTTCCATCACTCACGTGAAAAGCAATGAACAGGAGCCCCTGTGAATGTTGAAGCAATGCTTTAAGTTTTAAATATTAATTAATAAATTTCATAAGATTAACAAAATATTTTTAATCAACGTAAAACTCTTACATATAAATACAACCGTGCCAGAATTAGATAAAACACAGCATAAGCATATTTTTATTTTTTCCCCACAGAACGATTGCGTCTGTTTAATGCGTCTCTCCAACAATTATATATAACTTCAGTTTTCCTTCTGTTGGAACAAAAAAGTAAAGCTGATATTTTTTTGGTCTCAGTCAAGATAACAAATCAATTGTTATACTATTAATTAGCAGAAATGGATTCAAAGGCAGTTGAAAGGGAGTTAGTAAAACTGTTTGAGAACGCCAAGGAGGCTGCAGATAGAGCGGCTCGCAGTAAAGGACCTCACAAAGCAGAAGAGCAAAGATGTCTTGATGCCCTACAAGCCCTTCATTCTCTTCCTGTTAATACTGATATCCTCTTGTCCACAGAGATTGGTAAGAAACTTAAAATAATTACAAGGCACCCCATAGAGGATATTAGAACTCAAGCCCAGGAATTACTTCAAAAATGGAAGAAGATTGTTTCCTCAGAAATTATTGATACCAATGAAAACCAGGCTTCTAAGTCTCAGGGCAAAAAACCCATTAAGAAACCTAGAAATTTTGTATATAGGAGTTCTTCCCAGGATGAAAGCTCTTCTGAAGATACAAAATCCAAGTATGAGAGGACTGAGAGGGCAGAGTTTTCAAATGCTGGAGTTGAGAAAAAGATAAAATTAGAAAAAGATATAACAACTAAACCTGAGAGAGCACAGGCTTCAAAGGCTAGTGTTGATAAGGAATTTAAGAGAGAAGATGGAAAAGGAAAGGCTAGTGTTGATAAGGAATTTAAGAAACCTAGAAAGTTTGTATATAGAAGTTCTTCCCAGGATGAAAGCTCTTCTGAAGATACAAAATCCAAGTATGAGATGATTGAGAGGGAAGACTTTTCAAATGCTAGAGTTGAGAAGAAGATCAAATTGGAAAAAGATATAACTACTAAACCTGATACCAATGAAAACCAAGCTTCTATGTCTCAGGGCAGAAAACCCATAAAGAAACCTAGAAAGTTTGAATATAAAAGTTCTTCCCAGAATGAAAGCTCTTCTGAAGATACAAAATCCGAGCATGAGAGGGCAGAGATTTCAAATGCTAGAGTTGAGAAGAAGATAAAATTAGAAAAAGATATAACTACTATACCTGAGAGAGCAGAGGCTTCAAAGGCTAGTGTTGATAAGAAATTTAAGAGAGAAGATGAGAAAGGAAAGGCTAAAGTTGAGAAGAGAAAGTATCAGGAGGTAGAAGGAAAGGGAATACCCAGATGGGAAAAGATAGAGTCTTCAAAGAGTAAGATTGATAACTATGGTAGGCCAGAAGAAGATGATAATATAACCAAATTTGACAGGGTAGAATGTTCAGAAACTAAAGTTGATAAGAAACGCAAGCTAAAAGAAAATATGGTAGCCGATTTTGAGAGTGTAGGGTGCACAAAGGCTATTAGGATTGAGAAGAGTCTTAACATAGAAGAAGACAGAATTCCAAATGATCCCCCTCAAAGGCCTATAAATGTTCCTAAGTGCAATGATCCACCTAGAGATAAGTTCAGGGAGCTTGTTGCAAATGCTTTAAACAAAGTTTATAATGAAACTAAGGGGGAGGACTTGGAAAAGGCAAATAAATGTGACCCTGGTATGGTTGCAGATGCAATTGAAACAGCATTGTTTCAGAAGCTGGGCAACAAAGATGGGCCTCAAAAGATGAAGTATAGGTCAATATATTTCAACATGAATGACCAAAGGAACCCTGACTTTAGAAGAAAGGTTCTCTTAGGGGAAGTGGAGCCTCAGAGACTCTATAACATATCAACAGATGAGATGGCCAGTGATGAACTGAGATTGAAAAGGCAAACGATTAAAGATAAAGCTCTTTTTGCATGTGAAAGAGGAATCAGTCAAAGTGCTACAACAGATCAGTTTAAGTGTGGTAAATGTGGGCAAAGAAAGACTACTTATTCTCAGATGCAAACAAGAAGTGCAGATGAACCTATGACTACTTTTGTCACTTGTGTGAACTGTAATAACCATTGGAAATTCTGCTAATCTAAAACTTTCTAAATATACATTTCTGGTTAGTTCCCCATGCTAAGGGAAGTTATGTAATTGAATGAATATTCATATAATATTCCCCGTTTGCATTCAGTATTACAATAATTTTACTCGAATAGATTTATGAAACTGAAGTAATAAAAGAAAATTATTTGAAATATACATTGTAATGGTGAAATTTGCATGTTTATGTCATTTTTCATTTAGTTTTGTGTCTATTTTGAATATAAATATTTTAATACATTTATATAGGAACAAATGACACAATCTTGCATTATGTTGGGTTCATTTTCCTAACTTTTATCCATGCATATACGTGCATTCATTCCTATGCGCTTAGCCCTAACTTATCCTCACACACATTTCTATGCATTTGTCTTCTCCTAGTGTTTATCACATTCACCTATGCACCTACCTCTATAGCCTAGAAATTAAGAGCCCAAAATTTATGTGTTGTATATTATTTTAACATTAGTGTTTATCACTTTCCTAAAATTCCACCACTTGTTTAACACCTTGAAAGGAGAAGTGACTTAATAAAAATATCAACGAATTGTTAGGATTGAAGAGGCCCATAGATTCACAACACCACCCAAACATTTTTGTGCTCATTCGCGTTGTTCATATATTTCCAAAGTTTTTGCAAAGTGTTAACTTTCTCTAGCATCAACCTCCATTCCTCTAACACAAATTTTCTTTGTCGTCATATAAAAAGTCTGATTCTTTGCTAGACATATGGCACTATGAATATTGCATAGAATTTTAATACCTCCTAGATTTAAGACCACATATAAACCAAATTTTTTAAGTTATATGGATTCATTAGAAGCACGAGTAGGTGCCATTTAATCTATTTCATAGTGAACAAAGGAACCATAGTTTGTCATGCACTCATCCAATTGACATCATCACCAAACATAATGAAAATATATCCATTGGTGGATTTCATACTATCAACATCCCCTACCCAATCTAAATCCATAAATCCTTGAAGATTAATCGAATTACAATCCCCTATATAGTTACCATAATAATAAATTGAGTACTTAGAGGTACCTTGCAATTATCTAAAGACCCTCTTCATTGCATCCCATTGTACTCATCCATGCTTAGCCATGAATTGGATCAAGACTCCCACTTCTTAGTAAATGTCTATTCTATTATAGACCATATCATAAACTAATCTCCAAATTGAACTAGCATAAGGTACTTAGGCCATACCATCCATCTCACTAGGAGAAGTTAAACTCTATTTTAATTATAACTTAGTCCCCATCAAAATAGAAATATACAATGGTCCACAAATTGTCAAATTGAACCTCTCCAACATAATTTTTATATACTTTCTTTGGCCCAACAAAATAGCTATGTTTTTTCTATCTATTTTGATCTCCATATTTAAGATAAAATTGATAGACCCTAATTCTTTCATCTCAAACTATGCTAAAATTTGAGACTTCAATTCACAAATTATGTCCTTACCATTATCAAAAAATTTATAATGTGATAACAAAGAAGAAATAATTTTCCATCTTATATAGTAAATGAGTGATCTAATTTGAATATAAGAAATCCTAATCCCCATAAAGGAATCAAAATTTTGGTACCACATGTAAGTGTGTAATAAGTGAATAAGCACAAAACACTTCTTAATACGACATTATATCAATAGACAAGTTAAATGAATCAATTCAAAGGAATTATCTATCAAAAGCATCATATTGCTCTCTATCTCCAAAGATTTATTAAATCAAAATTGCTCTCAGATCATGAGTGCACTATGATTGTTAAAATGACTATTCAAAGAACGAGATGATGCTAATGCAATTCTAAATGATAAACAATGTATACTAGCATATATGAAACAAATAATTGCAGCTACATGAGGCAACCATGGTTGAAAACTTGATTGCTTGATGCTTGATGTGTGAATGCTTGATACTTGATGCTTGAATTCTTGCAGAGTAAGAGTGCATAAATCTGATTATTTGGATCCTTTTCTTGGTTCAATGAGGCTATATTTATAGATTTTTTGGCTGTAGAAATACACAAGGAAAGCTTTGAGAGGCTTGGATTCAATCTGGAGAATTGAAAGGTGAGAGATGGAGGAGATTGAGAGAAAGATGGAGATTGTTTATACCCATGAAAACACCAGGCAAGAGAAGAGGAAGGATTGATGGAGGAGGATTGAGAGATCAAATTCCAAATTTGTCTCCAAAACTTTCCGTGAAGTTTCAATCAATTAATTTTGACATGATTTTGACATAAATTAGACATAGGATATCTAATTCATTTTTGAGAGAATATAGATGAAATATTCTTTGTGCTTTATTTCAAATATTTTGATTTATTTAAATTAGCAAAAGAAAGATAAATAATTTAATAAAATGAACTATAGGATAGTTGTTTATTAAATTAGACAGAAGAATATGGCAATTAATTAATAAAGTGTTTTGTCTTTATTTAATTAATTTAAGATGGGTGTGATAGATTGAAATAGGGATTTGATAATTAAATCGAACAAAGTATTTAATTTTGTTTATTTAATTAAGATGAATATTAAATGTAAACTATATAAATAAATATTTATATTTATTCAATAGTAGAGGAAATTAGGATAATTAATCAAATAATTCGTATTTAATTAATCGGATGTTTCAGACCAATTTTAGGTGTATACATTTTGCCCCTCTTCGAAGTGATGTGTTTACGCATTGCTTCGAAGAAAATTTTGCTGCTACTACCAGGATCGATGATATATATGAAAAATTTTTGTGTGCCCCAGACATGCCCCAGATTTTGATTTTCAGATGATGGATGATAATATGCCCCCTCGAGAGATAAATTAATGATTTGATGATTTATAACATTTTTGAAATAGTTTTATGATTTTATGATGAAGATATGATGAAGAAATAATTTATCTCCTGACAATGATGAAGAAATATAGCCTGTAGATGATAAAATGTTGCCTTGCTTTACCTCCTTGTGTTTGATGATTTTCGATTGTGTCAGCCTTTGATTTGATATTGATTGTTGATCCTGATAGATTAGAAGATTATTGATCTCATGATAGGTGAGATTCAATGATTGATTGATTATTGACTTCATGATAGGTGAGGATCAATGATAGATTGATGATTGACCTCATGATAGGTGAGGATCAATGATAGATTGATTGATTGACCTCATGATAGGCGAGGATCAATGATAGATTGATTATTGACCTCATGATAGGTGAGGATTAATGATAGATTGATTGATTGACCTCATGATAGGCGAGGTTCAATGATAGTTGCTCATGAGATTTGATCAAAGTCTCACCAGAGCTGATTAGATTGATAGGCTGATTGAATAAGGAGGATTTTAGAGTTTTTTCCAAAGATGTGGGACATGATTCCGCATCTAGCGCAGGCTGATATAGATATCATTAATCGGTGTGAAAAATCTATAATGCAGATGCAAAACTAATATGAATGCAGTCTAATTTTATCATGCAACTATATGCAAACTATTGTCATTTTAACAGTACTTTTATGCTTTTTTGTCATCATAGAGCTTTATTGGATGTTGAAAGTGAGTACAAGCGTCAATGGTATATGTTAGACCAATGACGACCTGAGTACTACTTTCATGATTTTTGATATTGCAAGCGAACACAAGCATCTAGGTATGATTTAACTGAGATGACCTAAGCATTCATTGCGTAAACAGGCAGTGATTAATCATTTCAATGTGTGAATTCTAAATGTCATCGGTGATACATTTGCATAGCACATCCCCTGACAATTCATATATTCATATGATTAATTTATAGACAACAAACAATAAAAATATCATTCTCCTTCCTTGCTTCTCTAGTCCAATACATCATCGAGTTGCTCCAAAGAAATGATAACAATGATCAAAATGCAACATGTTCAACCTTTTCTTAAAGTATTTCAATCATTATTCAGATTAGATCATCCATCCTAATTTTGTGATGTTTTTGTGATTTTTGATTGAATTTTTGACATGTGTTTGGATTTTTTGATTGATTTTTGACATGTTTTTGGAGTTTTGATTGAATTTTGACATTTGTTTGGATTTTTTGACAATGATATGGATGGTGGATGTCCTTCTGACGATGACTGATATTGCGCTTTGATCTTTGTTTTCATTTTTCTGTTACACCATTGTTGGCCCTTTGGTGAAAGCGATGTTATTGTTTCCCCCAAACTTTGGAGTGATACTTGACTATATGAATGATTTTGATATGGATGTAAAGTGGCAAGATGACTGACATGATATGAAATGGTACTGACTTCTAGACTAATGATCCTAATATATATCAAAATAGATGGGAAAGCTGATCTTAGAATCACATATGATGCTTGTTTCTAGGTTTTCACCATATGCTTTGATTACACTCTTTGTGTTTTCGTATTTTCTCATTTTTCTCTTTTTTTTTTTTTTTGTATTATTATGTTGCCAAGATGCCTATTTGCCAGGTTTTCATCAAGGAAACAATTTTCAAAAGTTTGACCCATGCACTAGGAGATTCAAGCATAGAATTTTCGGAGATGAATAGTGTTGATAGGTTCATCAAACAAATCCCCTTCAGATGTTGATAGTTGATATGCTCCTGATCCATATACTGATGTGATGACAAAGGGACCAAGCCAATTAGGCTCAAATTTTCCTTTCTTCTCTTTGTCTTGCTGATTCCTAGGATTCTCTTTTAGTACCAAATCTCCTACTTGAAAGATCCTTGGCTTTACCTTGTGGTTGTAACTTCTTGACATCCTCTATTGATAAGCCGTTAGATGGTTAACAGCTTGTTGACGATGTTCATCTAGCAATTCCAGTTCCTGCAATCTAGAGACCCTATAATCTTCATCTGATATGATACCTTTGAGTGAGACACGAAGGGATGGAATCTCAACTTCAATTGGTAATATGGCTTCTGACCCATATACCAAGGCATATGGTGTAGCTCCTGTTGGTGTTCCGATGCTGGTTCTGTAGGCCCATAATGCAGGAGTAAGTTGAACATGCCAGTCACGTCCAACATCGTTAACCATCTTTTTGAGAATTTTGAGTATTGTCTTGTTTGAGGCCTCTGCTTGGCCATTCCCTTGTGGATAGTACAGTGTTGAAAATCGATGTTGGATATGAAGTTTATCACATAGCTCTTGGACATCTTGATTCTTGAACGGTCATCCATTATCAGTGATAATGGATTGAGGGATTCCATACCGACATATTATGTAGTTCAAAATGAAAGAGGAGATCTACTTCCTAGTGATAGTAGTAAGAGGTACTGCTTCAATCCATTTTGTGAAATATTATGTAGCTGTTATAATGAACTTGTGTCCATTAGATGAAGATGGATTGATTTTCCCTACTAGATCAAGACCCCATTGACAAAAAGGCCATGTTGATGTGAAGGGATGCAATTCTTGTGCTGGTGCATGAATCAAATTGTTGTGAATCTGAAACTTTTGGCATTTCTTAAAAAATTGATATGATTCTTTCTCCATGCATGGCCAATAATATCCCAAATGGAGGAGTTTCTTAGCTAGATTCATCCCACTTGAATGAGTACCACAAATACCCTCGTGAACCTCTCGTAGGGTCATTTTAGATTCATTGTGTTCTAGACATTGGGGTAAAGTACCATCAAGACCTCAACGATAAAGTATATCGGCGATTAAAGTATGTCGTGCGGATTGGCGGATGAAGTTTCATTTTTGGTTCCTAGATAAGTCAGGAGGAAGGACATTGTTTTTCAGATAGACATAGATTGTTTCATAGATGGAGGTTTCTATGGTTTCGATATGGTAGATGGTAGTAGATTCTTGATTATTATGGGAAGGACATGATACTTGTTCTACCATAAACTCATAACAAACACATTTCTCAAGCAATTGTAGTAATGAAGCAATTGTAGCCATAGCGTCTACAACTTTATTCTTAGCTCTTGGAATTTGATCAAACTTGATACTAACAAAGGACTATTTCAGATTATCTATTTGTTGCTTGTAGGGCCTCAACTTCTCATCTTTGGTTTGATATTCGTCATTCACTTGATAAATAACTAGTTGAGAGTCCCCATATACCTGTAAGTCCATGATTTTCCATTGAATAGCTATTTTGACCCCAATGATTAATGCTTCATAGTCTTCCACATTATTTGTGCACTGGAACATTAATCGATATGACTTTGGAATTGCGTGTCCTTGTGGAGAAATGAACAAGATTCCTGCTCCCGATCCTTGTTGTGTATATGACCCATCAAAATACAATACCCCTTGGTGGGGAATTATTGTCATAATATCTGCATTTGGAAACTCCATTGTCATTGGTTGATCATCTGGTAGAGGAGCCTCTGCTAATTGTTCAGCGATTTCCTAACCCTTGATTGCCTTTCTCTCTACATATTGAATGTCAAATTCACTTAATAACATGACCCACTTTGCTAGTCTACCTGTTAGGCCAGCTTTATTGAGTAGATACTTTAAAGGATCGATCTTTGTTACTAACTTGATTGTATGAGTTAACATGTAGTGTCTCAGCTGCTGAGTAGCGAATACCACTGTCAACCAAGATTTCTCTATGAAAGTGTAATTGATTTCATATCCATTCAATGTCCGACTGATATAGTAGATGGCATGTTCTTTCCCTTCATTATCCTCTTGTGCTAAAAGTGCCCCCAATGAGATATCTGTTGTAGCAATGTACAGTATGAGTGGCCATCCTTCCGTGGGTGGCATGAGAATGGGTGGTGACATGAGATACTGCTTGATTTGATTGAATGTTGTTTCACATCCTTCGTCCCATTTGAAAACAATGTTCTTATGCAATAGATGATTGAAAGGATGACTTTTATCCGCCAGCTGTGAGATGAATCTTCTGATTGATTGGAGCCTCCCCTGTAGTGATTTGAGTTGAATTATGTTCCTAGGAGGTGAATTTCCATGATTGCTTTAACTTTTGCTGGATCCACTTCTATACCTTTTTCTGAGACAATGTACCCTAACAGTTTTGCTGATGTAACTCCGAAGACACATTTCTTGGGGTTTAACCTGACATTGAATTTCTCCATCCATGTGGAGATTTTGTCTAGGATATGCAGATGTCCTTCCCTAGTAGTAGATTATGCCAAGATGTCATCCACGTAATCCTCCATGAAGGTGTGCATCATATCATGGAAGATTGTCGTCATTGCTCTTTGATAAGTGGCTCCTGCGTTCTTTAGACCAAATGGCATGACATTCCAACAGAAGGTTCCCCATGGGCATGTGAAAGTTGTCTTTTCCTGATCTTCGGGAGCTATTTTTATCTGATTGTATCCTGAGAAACCGTCCATGATTGACATCATGGCATGCCCAACTGTCAAGTCCATGATGATGTCTATGTTTGGTAGTGGAAAATCATCCTTCAGACATGCTTTATTCAGGTCCCTGAAATCTGTACATATTTTGATACTATTGTCTGGTTTTGAAATAGGTACAAGATTTGATATCCATTCGGCATAATCTATAGACCATATGAATCCAGCATCCAATAATTTCTTTAGCTCCATTTTGACCATCAATACGATGTGAGGATGCATTTTTCTTAACTTTTGCTTGACAGGCTTGATTCCTGCGGGCAAAGATAAGTGATGCATAAGAAGATTTGAGTCTAAGCCTAGCATATCGGAATATGACCAAGTGAAGTTGATGCTTCTTTGTTTAAATAATTGAATGAATGTCGGTCTTTCATGTTCTATCATAGATTCCGCTAGATGTAAGATTTGTGCCTTGTCTCCAGTGCCAATATTCACAAACTGTGTCGGTTCTACTAGAACTGATGATCTTTCATGATAGTGTTTCAAAAGAGTGTCAAACCTTCCATCCTTCAGTGCCTTAGAAAGGTTTTCACTGTTAGATGCATTCTTTATTATTACTTTTTCCAGATCTAATGCTGCCATTGAATGGTTTTCATCATTAGATCCATTTTCCCTGTTGCTATTTTTGCAACTGGAAGATTTGACACCCTCCTGCCAAGTCGCGTTGTTATGAGTATTACACATAGAAGTTGTACCAGGTTCAGCATGACATAGGAATTTTATGATGGCATCATCATTTGTAAATACTGGTATATTCAAAGGTTCGATAGGTTCCCAGTTAATGAGTTCAGGATGGATTAATAGCATTTGGTTATCAAATTTTTGCAAGGTGATGGTTGTAAGGGTGTGGATAGCCATTTCGTCATAATTGTTTACTTGAATGTCGAGGTCCGTGATGGTACTTTCTTCTAGATCATCCAGTCCACTTAAAGTCTGTTTGTCCCCACTCGAATCATCGATATCTAGTGAAACTTCTACGTGTGGTCTAGACCCAGAACCTTGGCCCTCCTCACGCGTAGGTGCATATTTTTGGATTACACCGACTTGAATATCAATGAAAAATAGATTAGAATATAATGTCCACTCATATTTATTTGAGTCTATTTCGGAGCCATCCCGAAACTGAAGGATATTTTCTACAACTATCTTTGTTAATTCCTGCTTCTCTTTCTCAGAGTATCCTAGCCTTGGCTTTTCTTTTGTGTGGAGAGTGAGGGGTGTAATAGGCTCTGTGATTCCTTCTTTTCTTAATCCAATGGGTCCTTGTCCTTCATATCCCATCTTTTCTAAAATAGCCTTTCCTTTTCCATATTGATCGGTGTTGATGGTGACATTTTTGATACTGTCATCTGATGTAGAGGGCTCCTCATCTTTGTATAGCCAATCCAGGATTGCTTTGTTGCTTGTTTCATCCTCTATTGTAGCCTTTTTGACAAACCTTTCATCTAGAGCTGTAACTAGTAATGATGTTTGAGACTTGATCAGAGACGGTTGACCATATGTTCTAGGAGATGGCATTAACTGTGATAGGTTAACTGATTGCTCCATTGAATATGTGCCCATCCCTTTTTCCTTTAGTTGGATTTTTTCTTGGAACTTGTGTGATAAAGAAGGTTGTTGATCTGGTTTATCTATTGATTGAATTTCAACAGGACTTGTCTCTTTTTCTTTACCCTTCTTTTCTACCCATTTAGTAGTGATGCTTGGACGTTGTTCGTCTTTGGATGATGATGCTTCCCTGTTGTGTGGTATGAAGGTATCTTGAGAGATCCTAAGGGTGTCACAATGTTGAGCGTGATTGTAATCAACAGATATAGTCACCTCTCGTCCATTTACTGGGAACTTCAAACATTGATGATATGTCGAAGGTACCGCTTGCATTTATGGATCCATGGTCGGCCCAAGAGATTGTTGTATGTTAATTATTTCTCCAATACTTGACATGCAATATATTTCATCATGGGCCCCACTTGGATGGGTAATACAATCAAGCCTTTAGACGATCTCTCTTCTTCATCATATGCTTTAATAGTCATTTTTTTGCGAGAATCAATAGCATCATCTAAATATCCTAGTGCATGGATTAACTTGAGAGTGCAAATATTTAGACCAGCTCCCCCATCTATTAAGACTCTCTTGATGCGGTGATTGTGGATTAAGACCTCAATATGGAGTGTGGTATTATGGGGATGGTTCAACGAAATATCATCCTGTTCGGAGAATGATAGACAATGTGGGGTAGTCAAATGTCCCACCATAGCTTGAAATTGACACACATCTAGATTCTTTGGTACCATAGTGGCAACTAAAGCTTGTTCGAGAACATCCTTATGTGAGGGTGATATTTTAAGGAGCTCTAGTATGGATATTTGGGTAGGAATCCTTTGCAATTGATTGACGATGTTATAGTGTGATGGAGGTGGAACCGCGTGTGTAGACCCAATTCCTTTTAACATGACCTTGGCTTGCCCCCTAGTCATTACATTTACTGGTTGATGCTCTTGATGTTCTCTTATTTTTATGACATTGATTTGATTATCAGAGTTTGATATGTTTGGGAGTAAGTCCAATGGAGTAGTGTTGTTGATTTTGGGTCCGTCAATGTTGTGGCCAACTATATGATCACTCTCTATTCTAGATAGACAATGGATTGTCATGTTAAAGACATGGTTGATATTCTTCCCTTTGTTGTTTGAAGATGAAGATGCTCCTTTGTCATAGTTGGGTAAAGGGTCTTTGAAAGCTGAGTGATCGTTGTTGTTTTGCGGTGTTTCCACGTATGATTTATTGTTGTCAATCAAATCTTGTATTGTGTGTTTTAACTCCATACAGTCGTTAGTTTTGTGACCCTTTTTGTTATGGAAGTTGCAATAATCAGCATCATTCCACCATGGTGGTTTGACCTTAGGATCCCAGAATCAGGCTTGTCTTGCAGTGATAAGACCACTAGCGACTAGTTCTTTCATTGCAGATTCTATCGAGTGGCCTAAAGGTGTGAACCTTTGCCGATTTGATGGTTTCTGATATGGTTGCACCTTGACGATCTCATTGTTATGTATGATATTTGGCTTGACAGGTTGATCATTGTTTTGATTCTTTGATGCAGATGTTGTCAAGTTAAAAACCGGTTTGACATTTGAAGAATCATTTGTTGTTTCATTGATAGTCGTGTTGCGATTCTTTTGCCAAAATTTTGGCTTATCACTACTTGAGTATTGATTTGAGGAGTTACCTGTGTTGTTTGATTTATTGCTAAAATGTTTGATAACTCCTCTTTTGACTAATGCTTCCTCGATTTTGAGACCATTTTCATTTACTTTCTCAAATGTGGGAGGGCATTGTAGTTCCAATCTATAACTCATTTCTTCTGTTAAGTTGTCAATAAACAATTCTATCTTTTCTTCCTCCATAATTGATCTAGGATATCCAGCAAACAAGCGTCCCCCTTGTATTGCTTTAGATTATAAAGATCTTTGATTGTTACATCATGTTGGATGTTGAAGGAGTATTGAGAGATAAATATGTTGACGAGTTCCTCAAAAGTTCTGATACCGGGTTTTAACTTCAAAAACCACTCCATGCATGATCCTCCCAAACTCCTTGGGAATAGTCTCATTAAATATGTCTCCTCTTGTGCAAATTCAAGACTCATTGTTTTGAATTCTTTGATGTGATCAATTGGATCCGTTCTAACATTATACTTATTGTATTTTGGGATCTCACAATGTCTTGGAAAAGGTATCAAGCCGACCGTTGCGTCGAAGGGATAAGGACAAATGTCCTGTATCACATATCTCTTGGTAGTCCCTTTCGTCATATCTTGTATTTTATGTTGTAACAGTTGCATTTGAGACGTTAAAGTCGTAACTAGATCTATCATTTGCGTTGGTTGCAAAATTTCAGCCTCACTTGTGGTAGGTGCTTCCTTTAGACGGTTTACGTCAAAATCTTTGGGAAGTTTGGCACCTGATTCAGCCAACATCAAAAGATATTTCTCCATATCTTGTTCTAGAATCTTTTCCATAAATATATGGAACTTAGGATCTTTTTGAGCTGCTTGGATGTCCTCTGGAGTGATGTCATTTTTATTGTTTCGGTTCAGATTGTTCTAAGGATTTTCCTCTGCCATTGCTTGGGATTTTAAAATTTCTTGTTCTAAGAATCTTTGTTTTTGGGACCTAGTGAAGATTGGCATACAAGATTTAACACTTTCTTCTGAAATGTTGATCTTCTATGCTGAAAATGTCAATTGAAACTTTTAATAAAGTCGAATAAGATGACAGATCTTATTGATGAGATTGTTAAAAATTTGATTGCTATACTTAGTTTCCTGATGAAGGATGATAATATCCCGATGATGAAACTTTAGTGTAGTAATCATTTTTGTATTGATTTTGGCACTTGTGATTTGCAAGATCTTGTTTTCAGTTGAGAAGATTGAAAGTTTGTATAAACCTATCTATTTTCGGTCTCTAGACGGTGATTCTGATAAAAAATAATTTAATTCTGATGAAAATTGTGGATAAAATGACAGACTGATTGACTGGTAAAAATTTTGAACTCTCTATTTTGAAAGCGCTAAAACAGAGAACAAAAGCACTATTTCCCAAAAGTGCTAAAATAGAGTGCCGAAGCGCTGAAATAAGTGACAGAAGTGATAATTGACAATAAGCGTTAAAATAGTGCCTGGAAGCGTTGTAGAATTTGATGAAAGCGTTGAAACAATGCCCGAAAGTGCTGTAAAATTTGATAGAAGCGCTACTTTACTGAAAGCATTGAAACAATGCCCGAAAGCGTTGTAAAATTTGATAGAAGCGCTACTTTATTGAAAGCACTGAAATATAGACTCGAAGCGCTGAAACAGTGCCCGAAAGCACTATTTCCCAAAAGCGCTAAAATAGTGACCAGAAGCGCTGAAACAGGTTTCTAGAACGCTAAAAACAAAAGTTTAAGATTCTCTATTGTAAAATTTTAATCTGGCCTTGTGGCATACTCTATTAGGGATTGTAGAAGATAAGAAGGATGTATGTGCTGACTACGGTTGTGATATTGAGTGAGAGCTCTTCTTTGAAAGAAGGCTCATGAACAGAGCGGTTCTACTGCGTAATCTAATGTGTGACCCCTAGTAAAATCATGATATCGGTGAATGAATGTTCTATGTTGTAAGAAGAGTTTCCAACTTTGATATAGAAAATGTTTTTTTCTCAATTTATTTCTATAACCGAGAGGTTTCTTGGGCCTTGTGACTTTGATTTTTCTCTTGACAAACGTGGTGGACTTCCACTTTTGCAACATGGATTTTCTGATATATTTTGACTTTTTTGGTTTTCAGGATTATCTTAAATCTGATATTAATGAATTTGTGAAAACACAGCAAGCAATTTTGAATATTTTTAACTGAATAGATCATGTATGTTCAAGAACCACGAATGATTCTTATTGATTTTGATGGGTCATTTTAACAATTGTACACAAATCAAACAGACTCACACTTAAGGACAAGTAGGTCATCATTATACTCGCAGCCCACATCTTGAATTACGTTGACTCACACGGTCGTGTCAACCCCTAGAGGGCGCCCATGTTTTTGTCGTTGCCAGGCGCGTACTCAAAGTGATGGAAGTGGATACCAAATCTCTTGAGCAAGTGGTCCTTGGTAATTATATGGTGAGTGTCTTGGGGGTAGATTCTTCCCTCCCCTTGCACCGTGAGTATGACAATGTATGGATACTGACTCGGCAAGAAACTACTCTATGGTTCATAGATAGGGTTCCGTTCAGTGCGGCAAATAGATAAACTCCCTCAGGAGACCTCCCAATCTTTAGAACAAAGATTTTGGGGATGGTTATCTTGCTCACTACCGTCAAGTTGTACTTTCATCAACAACTTGCATTTTTATTATAGTGGGTTGGAAAACCTGGCTTTGGTTGTTCCCACTTAGGTTGTTCCCGTAGGGTGAGTACTTTTTCCCACTACGGCAGGCTTGCTAAAGGATTGAACAAAGCATAAATGACATGAAGTAAAAGTGAATCTGGCACTTTGGTCACCCAGTTAAGGGGAGACCATAAGCCTAATCACCACAAACACAACATATAAGTTCATCTTGTTTTAAGCCCAAAAGAAATTTTTTAATCTATGTGAAAGTGTTGCTTCACATAAATCATGATGTTCTTTTTAACTTCTATTGTAAGAATGTGATGACTATCCTAGGATTGATAGATTTGCTTTAAGAAAAATAAGAAAGTGACTATCCTAGGATTGATATATTTTAGGAACTTTGAAGTGACTATCCTAGATTGATCAATTTTAGTCCAACTGTGAATAAAAATAAAATTTAGTCGTGGATGCGTCGGATCTAGACTGATTTTATAAAAGTATTGGAATATTGCCCCGAAGCGCTAAAAATATTACCTAATGCGCTAAAACCCGAAAGCGCCGAAACAGGACCCCAAAGCGCCGAAGTTTTCCCTAGAAGCGCTAAATCACCCGATGTGCTAAAACAGTGACCGGATGTGCTAAAACAGTGACTGGAAGCGCTAAAACCGAAAGCGCTACAAGAAAAACATGCTGAGAACCTGCATGACACTTTCCAAAAAATTGATAATTTTGATAAAATTGGGGTTAATGCCCCACGGTGGGTGCCAAATTGTAAGTGTGTAATAAGTGAATAAGCACAAAACACTTCTTAATACGACATTATATCAATAGACAAGTTAAATGAATCAATTCAAAGGAATTATCTATCAAAAGCATCATATTGCTCTCTATCTCCAAAGATTTATTAAATCAAAATTGCTCTTAGATCATGAGTGCACTATGATTGTTAAAATGACTATTCAAAGAACGAGATGATGCTAATGCAATTCTAAATGATAAACAATGTAAACTAGCATATATGAAACAAATAATTGCAGCTACAAGAGGCAACCATGGTTGACAAATTGATTGCTTGATGCTTGATGTGTGAATGCTTGATGCTTGATGCTTGAATTCCTGCAGAGTAAGAGTGCATAAACCTGATTATCTGGATCATTTTCTTGGTTCAATGAGGCTGTATTTATAGATTTCTTAGTTGTAGAAATGCATAGGGAAAGCTTTGAGAGGCTTGGATTCAATCTGGAGAATTGAATGGTGAGAGATGGAGGAGATTGAGAGAAAGATGGAGATTGTTTATACCCATGAAAACACGAGGCAAGAGAAGAGGAAGGATTGATGGAGGAGGATTGAGAGATCAAATTCCAAATTTGTCTCCAATTTGTCTCCAAAACTTCCCGTGAAGTTTCAATCAATTAATTTTGGCATGATTTTGACATAAATTAGACATAGGATATCTAATTCATTTTTGAGAGAATATAGATGGAATATTCTTTGTGCTTTAATTCAAATATTTTGATTTATTTAAATTAGCAAAAGAAAGATAAATAATTTAATAAAACGAACTATACGATAGTTGTTTATTAAATTAGACAGAAGAATATGGCAATTAATTAATAAAGTGTTTTGTCTTTATTTAATTAATTTAAGATGGATGTGATAGATTGAAATAGGGATTTGATAATTAAATCGAACAAAGTATTTAATTTTGTTTATTTAATTAAGATGAATATTAAATGTGAACTATATAAATAAATATTTATATTTATTCAATAGTAGAGGAAATTAGGATAATTAATCAAATAATTCGTATTTAATTAATCGGATGCTCCAGACCAATTTTAGGTGTATACACCACATCCTAGGTGATTGCTTGAAACCATAAAAAAATCAACTTACAAACCAAATTTTATTTATCTGTTTTAGCATAGTGTTTTTGGTTGTGCCATGTAAATTTATTCCTCTAAATTACCATGAATGAAATATATTTTCACGTCTATCTACTCAACCTAAAGGTCAAAATACACTACAATAGACAATAAGAATCAAATAGATGTCAAATTAGCAACTAGAGAGAAAAAATCACCATAATTAGTTCCTTTAACCTGAGAATATCCTTTTCAACTAGTCTAACCTTAAACATCTCAACATTGTTGTCAAAACGAATATTCAATTTGAACACCCATTTATAACTGGAATGGGTTTCCAACCATTAAGAAAAGGTACTAAGTTAGAAATATTCTTTTTTTGTAATGCAACCATATTCTCATCCATAGCCACTATTTATAACTTAGAATCATCCACACTTGATGCACACTTCATATTTCTAGTTAATAATAAAAGTAAAAATACAACTCAAATTGAGAGGATTATACATGTTTGGTTGTTATCTATGTTGATTGGACCTCTTGAAGAGTTGAGGTAGAGTTCTACCTCCTCTTTAAAAATATTTGAGTTATTTGAGTTCTCTTTAATTCTTTCAAGTTCATGTTCATGCCATTTTTCATTTAGTTTTGTGTATGTTTTGAATAAATATTTTAATACATTTATATAGGTACAAATGACATTATTGCATTATGTTGGATTCGTTTTCCTATCCTTTATCCATCCATTCCTATGCACTTAGCTCTAGCTTATCCTTACACACATTTCTATACATTTACCTTCTCCTTGTGTCTATCACATTCACCTATGCACCTAGCTCTATAACCTAGAAATTAAGAGCCCAATATTTATGTTTTCTATATTATTAACATTAGGATTAAGGTTGAGACACATTTCCTAAAATTCCACTTGTTTAACACCTTGAAAGGGGAAATGGCATACTAAAAATATCAATGAATTGTTAGGGTTGAAAAAGCCCATAGACTCACAACACCACCCAAAAACATTTGTGCTCATTGGCTTTGTCTATGTATTTTAAATTTTTACAAAGTGTTAAATTTCTCTAGTATCAACCTCCGTTTCTCTAACATGTCATGAAAAATGGTATTGAACATAAATTTTATTTGTCTTCATGTATGAAATTCAACTTATTTGCTAGGCATATGGCACTATGACTATCACATAGAATTGTAATAACTCCTAGATTTAAGCTCACATTTAAACACAAAATTTTAAAGTATATGGATTCATTAGAAGTATGAGTAGATTATATTTAATATATTCTATAATGGAAAAAGAAACCATAGTTATTCATGCACTCATCCAATTTATTTCATCACCAAATATAGTGAAAAAATATCCATTGGTGGATCTCATACTATCAACATCCCTTACCCAGTGTAAATCTAAAAATCCTTGAAGATTTATTAAATTTCAATCCCTTACACAATTACCATTATAATAAATGGAGTATTTAGAGGTATAGGTTGCAAATATTTGAAGGCCCTCTTCATTGCATTCCATTGTACTCATCCATGATTAGCCATGAATTGGATTAATACTCACACTTCTTAGTAAATGTCTATTCTATTATAGACCATATCATACACTAATATCCCAATGGAACTAGCATAAGGTACTTAGACCATACCATCCATCTCACTGGGCGAAGTCAAACACTATTCTAATTATAACTCAATCCCCATCAAAATAGAAATAGTTAGTGGTCTAAAATTTGTCAAATTGAACCTCTTTAACATAAATTTTATATACTTTCTTTGGTTAGACAAAAGATATATATTTCTCTATCTAATTTGATCTCCATATATAAGATAAAAGTGATAGACCCTAAGTCTTTCATATCAAACTATTCTAAAATTTGAGACTTCAATTCACAAATTATGTCCTTACCATTACCCAAAAATGGCATATAATGTGATAACAAGGAAGAAAGCATTTTCCATCTTATAATAATAATTTGAATCTAAGAAATCCTAATTTTCATAAAGGAATCAAAATTTTGGTACCACATCCTTGGTTATTGCTTAAAACCATAAAAAAATCTTCAACTTACAAACCAAAATTTCTTTACCTTTTTCAATATATTTCTTTGGTTGTGTCATGTAAATTTATTCCTCTAAATCACCATGAAGGAAATCTATGTTCACATCCATCTACTTAGCATAAAGGTCAAAATATACACTAACATAAACAATAAGAATTAAATAGATGTCAAATTAGCAACTAGAGATAAAATCTCACCATATTAATTAATTCGTTCAGCTTGAGAATATCATTTGAAACTAGTCTAACCTTAAAGATCTCAACATTGTTTTCAAAACTAATATTCTTTTTGAATACCCATTTAAAACCAATGGGTTTCCAACCATTTGTTGGAGATTGAAGATTGCATCAAATGGTTGTCATTAATGTTAGCAAGTTGCCATTGATGTCAACATAGTACTGTATGTATGACTCGTTATCAAAAGTTATTTCCCATTGAAGATGAGCATTATATGTGGCCTGTTATGTTGGCTTTTAGGTCCGATTCCTACCGTGTGACAAACTATGGTTCAGATATTTGAAGATCTTGGCCGACTTAGCATGTGCAATACTTTATGGATGTTTGGCTGACCTAATTGATGAATATATATATATATATATATATATATATATATATATATATATGAATATGCGTATCTCCAGAACATATAGAGATGTGAGGTTATGCAAGAAGGATATAGAGATAGAAAAGGGTGCGAGTACAAAAAATTAGAATAAGCAGAGCAAGCGAAGACAATAAGTGTGTGATCATAAAAAAAATATTGAGAAATTACTAATATGCAATACTACCTTTATAGAGCTTCATCTAGAACTGAATTCAACACAATAAAGGTGTAAATCATTAGTTCACTTTTGGCGGTAAGCCATCACTTTTGTACTTTGGCAGTGAGCCATCTGGGTTGTAGCCCTGTGGACAGTGAGTCCTTATATCAAGTAGTGAGCCTTATTCCAGACAACGAGCCTTCTTCCAAGCAGCGAGCCTTATTTTAGACAGTGAGCCTTTTTGTAATTGGTTTTGATATTCTCTATAGTGTGAGTTAATCCTCACAGTGGATTTTCCCTCATTGGGTTTTCCACATAAATTTGGTGTTACTTTGTTTATGTGATGACTTTCAGTTTCTGCATTCATTAATAAATCATTTATGTTGTATGTGGATTTAGTTCCAATAAAAGGTTAAGGCATTTAAATTTGGTGACAACTGATTCACCCCACCCCTCTTAGTTGTCATGTTCAACAATTTGTATCAAGGTGAGGTCCTTTGGAATAAGTCTAATAGCTTGAAGGAGTTCTTGGCGGGTTGAACTAAATGATGAAGGGATCTGACTTAAATGAAGAATTAAGAACAGAGACATCAAAATATGAGAATGGAGATTTGAAAGAAAATGTCAAGCAAGCTAGAGAATGTATTCAGAAACTAAGAAATCAGATCCAAAAATTTAAGTTGAAGCATAAAGAAGTTTATCAAGAACAAAAAGAAGCAAAGGAGACTGTTGAAAATCTAAGGATGAAACATGAAGAAAGAAAAAGAGTGGAAGAGAATCTGAAATTGGAAATTGAACAAAGCAAAGAAGTTATCAATCAAAAGATAGAAAAATGTCACAAGCATGAACAAGAAGTAGTAACTCTTAAATCTGATCTGGAAAAGGAAAAAAGTTTTGAAGACAAATTCAAGATAAGTTCAAGACTACTTGATGAATTGATTTCATCTCAAAAGCCTACAAAGGATAAAGGTGGTCTAAGACTCGAAGATGGACAAAGTTCAAAGACTAATCTAAGTTTCAACAAAATGAATAGTCAAAGGAAAGGCAATACTTATCAAGGAAAGAATAGAAGGATCAATATCAGAAGGATACCCAACCGACAACCTAATGATCAAAGGTACCCATCATTTAATGGCTTTTGTTATTCATGCAATAAATTTAGACATAGAGAAAAATAATATAGAAGTATTATATGAATTAGAATAGATTAATTCAGAATGTTGGGTTCTTTGTTGGACAATGTTATGTGTGCAATAGGTTTGGACATAAATCTACCAAATGTAGAAGTCGGATAATGATGAACAGGTTCGATACCGGTAGAAGATTTCATTCTTTCCAAGGTTACTGTTACATGTGTAATATTTTTGGACATGAGGCTAACCAGTGCAGGACAAAGATGAATACAAACTCTCTTGATCAAATATTTGTTGTGTACCACTCTTGCAACAAAACATGACATTTTTCAAAATTTTGTAAGAACAAAGTTGGGAAGAAACCAAATCCAAAATAAAAGAACAAGTAACTTATAAGCAAGGTAAATCTAGAAGAATTGAGGAAATAAATGGAAAAGATTTGGAGAAAGAAAGAGGAACCTGATAACAAGGAAAAATTAGATGATCATGTATCTACATATGATGTAGATGCCCCTTCTATGAACTTAATCCAGTAATGGCTTTAGGGGGAGCAGTCATAGAAAACTATATCAAACCCCTAGTATAAAAGGTGTCATGCGATGACACAAGGATATGTGATGAAAATTTTCATTCTAAAGGTAGTGAAGAAAATTCTAGTAGAAAACAAGCAATATAGAAGATTTATGGAACCTGTTTTGCTTACTGTGCATTTCACAATATGATTGATAGCCTTGGTGGAAGAAGGAACTAACAAACTAAAGTATGGATGATGATGTCACAAGCAATATATTATCTTTTATGATGAAACCCTAAAAGCGATAAGTTAAAATAAGGAAGATTGAGTAGTCATTTTTCATTTTTGAAGTGAACAAGCTGAGAAGTAAAGGAGTTAGGTTTTTAGCAAGTGAAAGTACGAAGAACAAGGTTGAAGCAATGGAGTCAAAGGAAATGGTGATATTTAATCCGTGCAACAACAAATTACAAAAATTGAGTAAGTTACATATTGATGATTTTGATCATGAAAATATTAAGAATCTCAAGACTTCTCTTTTAGCTGAGCAAATGCAAATGGTCAAGAATCTAGGGCACAAGGGTTTAGATATTTGGAGCGAATTTCCATACTTTTCGAATGTGGACATTGTTTGGGATATTTTAAGCAAAATTCAAGGTGATCAGATGATCTTTGACAAACCCTATGAAATAATGAAATAAGCAGTTGCAACAATGACAAGATTATGTAATAATGGACTCATTCCAGTCAAGAAGTTCGTAAAGAACAAAGAGGTCGAAGCCCTAACTGGGGTAACATGAGATCAAAGGGCACTTATAATTCACACCATAATCAACCTAGTAATAAGGTATGTGGCATATGACATCTCATATAAGATTTATTTCAGGAATAGGGAAGGTTCTACCTCAGCATTTTTCGTTTATGTTGTGCATCAAATGGTTGAGAATAAGGAGGATTTTGACTTGTGCGAGTTGTTGAGAAATCAATTAATGGAAAATACAACAATGAGAAAGAATGCCAATTATCCTTTTCACTTTGGATATCTGGTTATATGCTTGATGATGTATTTTCTGAATTTGTTACCATTGAAAGAAAATGTTGTGTGGAAGTTAGCTATACCTATTGGGAAGCAAGTTTATCGATATCAAAATAAATGCATGGAATTAAGGTGTGGTTTCTAGTCCAGTTATGATGTCTGAGGCAGGATTATCCTCTGGAAAGAAGAAATCAAGAAGAATTGGTTCATGTTCCCCTCCGAAAAGAAAGAAGTAGAAGATAGAGGAAAAGGGAGAAGAAAAGGAAATAAAACTTGTAGAAGCATTTGATCTGGTATCAAGAGATGATGAAGAAGAAGATGTTACTAAAGAAAAAGTGTTAAAAAATCTTGAGCAACCTAATGGATTGAAGAAGATTGGAGATATATGGTTGTCTCGACCTTCATATGAACATGATGAGATTACACACTTTGGCCATTTACATAATTCATAATGACATTGATTTAAGGAATTGAAAAGTATTTTACCAAAAGTATTGATTGAGTAGATTGAAGATAGATTAAAGGAACAGTCACCTGGTGAAACAATGGAAATAGATGAAATTCAACTGGTTATGGAAGGAAGATGCTGAAATGCACATAAGAGGTTGATTGAGAGCATAAATAAACTAAAAACCTACTTCAAGAGTGTAAATAGTGTGTATAGGTATTGTCTCTGCTAGCCTACTACTATTGGGAACTACAAAACAAAAATTGATACTATTGAGCATGAATTGAACTCTATTGGAAAAACATATGATGTTCTTAATGACAAGAATGGAATGCAAAATAAAAGGATCAATTCTTTACAATCTGATCTTGCAGTGATTATGGTAAAGAGGGATAGTATTGTGAAGACCTTTTGGAAAGTCAAAGAAATAATTGAGCTAAGATTGGAACATCTTTTCGGTCTCTTGGTGGATGCTGAGAAAAATGCACAAAATATTTCTATTCCATATAATCTTCTAGAAACAATTGATTCAATAGCGAAGAAAAATAGTATTTGTCTACTCATCAAGCTGGCAATGGATTCCTGGAAGACATGTCTTCCAAAACTAAAAGAAAAATACAAGGAAATATTTTAAGGAAATAAGGATTGAGGTAAAGAATCATTTTTAATAACCTTTTTGTAGGATTTTTGAAGTAAAGGGAGAGATAAAGAGTCAGAAGAAAAAAAATTTGTGAAGAAAAGTTTTGCTAGGGGGAGTAGTCAGAAAAATCAGTTACATGGTATACTTCAAAAGTTTTTGTCATTGATGTCAAAGGAGGAGAAAGGAAGCATGTAAAAAAACTGAAAATCATTTCATCTCATCAAAATATTTACAAAGGTTGTTGTTGTTGGCTTTTCCCATCTTGTGTTGCCATCAATGAAAAAGGGGGAGATTGCTGGAGATTGAATATTACATCAAATGGTTGTCATTAATGTCAATAGGTTGTCGATGATAAAAAAATACTGTATGTATGACTCGTTACCATAATTTATTTCCCATTAAAGATGACTGTTAAATGTAGTCTGGTGTGTTGGTTTTTAGGTCTGGTTCCTACCGTGTGACAAACTATGATTCAGATATTTGAAGATCTTGGCCGAATTAGCATGTGCAATACTTTATGGATGTTTGGCTGACCTAATTGATGAATATGATACATATATGTATGCATATGTGTCTCTCCCGAACATATAGAGATGCAATGTTATGCAAGAAGGACATAGAGATAGAAAAGGGTGCAAATACTACAAATTAGAATAAGTGGAGTAGGTGAAGACAATAAGTGTGTGATCAGAGCATAACTATTGAGCAATTATTATTATATAGTACTACCTTTATAGAGCTTCATAGGGAACTGAATTTAGCACAAGAAAGGTGTAACTCATTAGTTCACTTTTGTTGGTAAGCCATCACTTTTGTACTCTAGCAGTGAGCCATCTAAGTTGTAGCCTTGTGGACAGTGAGTTTGGATAGTAAGTCCTTATCAGGCAATGAACCTTATTCTAGGAAGTGAGCCTTATTTCAAGCACTGAGCCTTCTTGTAATCAATTTTGATATTCTTTATAGCATGTGAGTTAATCCTAACTGTGGATTTTCCTTCATTAGGTTTTCCACATAAATTTGGTGATATTGTGTTTATGTGATGACTTTCAATTTTTGCATTTATTAATAAATCATTTATGTTGTATGTGGATTTAGTTCCGATAAAATTTTAAGGTATTTAAATTTGGTGACAACTGATTCACCCCCATCTTAGTTGTCTTGTTCCACACCATTTGCAAAAGTAATAAGTTTTATGTGTGATTTTTCTTTAATGCAACCATATTCTCATCCATAGCCACTATTTAAAACTTATAATCATCCACACTTGATGCATGCTTCATATTTCTAGTTAGTAATAAAAGTAAAAATAAACCTCAAATTGGGAGGATTGTACATGTTTGGTTGTTGTCTATGTTGAGTGGATATCTTGAAGAGTTGAGGTAGAGTTTCTACCTCCTCTTTAAAAAATATTTAAGCTATTTTAGTTCTCCTCTTTAATTGATTCATGTGATTCTAATTAAACCTTCTCAATTTTTAGGGTAATTTGAACCACATCTTTCTTTCCATCCTCATCTAGTTTTAATATTGTAAAAGAAGGTTTAATATTTTTAAAAATAACACTTCTAATATGCAAAAAAATAGCAGCTATAGGATCCCAAATTTTGTAACCTTTCACATCAATATCTTTCCAATGAAGATACATTTTACAACCTTGTTCTCCAACTTAGGCCTCTTCTCCTTTGCCACATGTGCATATGTGTCACAAGGAAAGAATTAATTATGTCTCAATGAATATTTTCTACCCAATTATACCTCCAAAGAAATATTCTCAACAAAATTTAATGAAGGGAACATATTAACCAAGTGACAAACTTTGGAAATTTCTTTTTGCCAATTTTTTTGTTCTAAGCTAGTTTCATGGAGTATATTCTATCCCTATCCATCAATTTATTATAAATTATTTCTATAAATCCATTATATTGATGTGTGCATGGAGTTTTCTTATGCCTCTCCATAGAATTATCCTTATAGGATCTATTGAAACAAGCTAAACAAAATTCACTACTATTATTAGTCCTTTAAATCTTAATTTTCATATTAGTGTAATTATCTACAAGAGCCTTACACTCTTTAAAATAATTGAAGACTTAGATTTACATATAAGGAAATATATTTATTTCCTTCTACTATAGTCATCAAATATATAAGTCCAACACCCTATACAATTTTTGAGAACTAGGGTAAAAATAAGCATAGTTATATTTTCTATATACACAATGCTTATGGAAACAAAACTCAAGATTAAAATCATTTAACCCCTCAACAAGGTTTTTATTTTGTAGGTACCTTAGACCCTTTTATATTAATGTGACACATCCACTAGAGCCATAACATTATCTTCAAAGTATGAACACCCATAGGTACCAAAAAAAAATGATCATCAAAAGAGGACACAACATTCCTCTTTGCCAATGGTTCTAATGGTGAAGGTATATGTATTTTAATTATTTCTTCACTACATGAATATAAGAGTTATTACAGAAAATTGTGTTGTGCACCTAGCTTAAATAGAGAGGCTAGGCATAAAACCTTAAAAAACACCATAGCCCCTCTCACAATCTTGGACCCTCCACTTGAAAAAATAACTTACACACACAAATCATTAAGTTTAATTATAGAAAGTAGGTTCTACAAAAACTAGGTATATGTAGTATACCATTAATCCCCTAGACTTATCCATCAAGGAGTTCAATCAAGACTTTTCTATGATCAACAATATTTAGAAGAGAGTCATCTCTAAGGTACATATTCCCATTATCATATTTTTCATATTTGGATAGATAAACTCGATGTGAGCTCATGTAGAAAGATTCACTAAATTCTACCAACCAAATAGCATTTAATGCATGTGTAGCAAAGGCTATGAAAAAGACATCACAATCATCTTGGGAGGAATTTTTAGAATCATGACTAGAATCACTCATTTTCATTTTCTCCTCAAACTCCTAAAATGACCAAGATTATCACATTTAGAAAAAAATTCCTTTAATAATTTTCCTCGTCTCTTTATCTTGTTTGTTCTTTAATTTTTTATGTTTCCTTTTGTTGTTTTGTTGTTTCTTTTCCTTTTGATTTTCCCTTATCTAATTGTAGTTTTCCTATTTTTTGTCCTCGTCTTTTAATTTTATTTCTTTCCTTTATTCATTTTGTGCTTTTATTTTTTTATTTTTTTATTTGTATGTTTGGGTGTGTGTTTTAGTATTGTTTAGCTCTTCTTTCCTTCTTAATTAGTTCATTATAAGCTCTTGATTTTTCAAGAGCTTCTTTTCTTTTTCTTATTTTCCCAAGTTTCTTTCTTTTATTGGAATTTTCTTATTTATTTTTCTCTCCTTGTTTTTTATATATTTCCTAAATTTTATGTTGTTTAGTCTTTTTAAATAACTGTTGTGCCCCCCTTTTATTTTATTGGGTCTTTTTAATTTATTATCTTTTTTTGCCTTATCTTTTTTGGACCTCATGCAACTTTCTCTCCCTTCTTTTGTCTTTTAAGTTTCATCTTGGTCTGCAACCATCTATTTCCTCCTTGCTCTCTGCTTTCATCCCGATGATGGATCATAGTGTGTGATCTGAAACATTGATGTAAAAAATTGTACAAAATCAAATCCAAAAATCTTTGAACAAATCTATATAGATTGTGGAAATCTGATATCATTAAAATAAATAGTTTATTTAGTTAATTTCATATTTTCCTACACTTTTTATTTAGTGGACTAATCCACTTAGTCCATTAATCATCCACTTGCACAACCTAAACCTTGGTCAAATCCTCCACATCCTCCAATGTGTGCAAAGGAATGGGAATTTTCACTTGTGACATGGCCTTGGTACCATGTCACAAGGGTCAAAATACTTACCCTTTCCATCTCATCCCTCCAATCTTCCCAAGGAGAATATCCATCCTTGATTCTCCCCTTGACCTCTCCCCACATCTCCTCTAACCACATGAGGACACTTTTCCTCCTCTCATCTCCCCATGGCTCTCAACCAATATGAGTAATTGATCTCATCTATTGATCATATCCATCCATTTCTTGAGCCGAAATTTATAAATTGGCCTCAACCCAAGCCATTTTCATATACCAATTTCACATGAGAATTTATGTTGTTGGTGGGAACACTCACATCCAACCATCCATGAACACAACCACCATTCCACCGTGCAACAAGGTTTAATTTGGTGAAAGCATTTTTATGTTTTCATTGTGTTTTATTAACTCTTGTGCTCAATTTTGAGTATTGTTTGTGTTTTAAGTAGAGTAGTTTAATATTAATTTAATTTACTCTATTGAGCTCAAAATTTCATAAACACAATAATTTTAATATTAATTTTATATTAATTAAAACTAATTACATATTAATTTATAAACAATTTAAAAATAATTAAATTCAAATTTTAACATTTTATTTAGAATTAATTTTTAAATTGAATACTATATATCTATAATTATAATTATAATTTTATTTATTACTCTTTATTCTATAAAAAATAGATCTAATTAAAACTTTAATATATTTTACATTTCTTTTAATTACAAAAACATAAAAATAATATAATTATTTTAAATAATCACATAACTCTTATAAAAATGCATAACATATAATAAAAATAAAATAACAAAAATATTACTATTAAATATAAATAAATATTCAACTAATTGAACATAATAAAAATAATTATAAATAATTCACAATCAACAATAGATTAAAATTAAACAAATCATCAACAAATACAAATTTAACTTTATTTTATCTTATTAAATATATTAACTTATGTCATAATAATTAACTATCAATAATTACATATTTAACTTTAGTTTTAGTTTTTTCCCAAATATTAATTTTTTTAATTTCCTTAATCTCTATAATTAATTTATTATTATTCCTTTAATAACACCTTCTACAACTAATAAAATACATTTGACCAGATAATATGGGATAAGAAATTAAATCAAGCATAAACTGTCAGAGTTTAGAAGTAGCTTATCTCAAAATAAAATTAAAAAGTTTACAATCCAGACAGAAACTGTAGGGAAATTTCTATAGAACAGCTGTTTATGCCTATTTCTAACAGAAAACTAAGATTATTGGACTAGCCACAGTAATAGATCTGGAAATTAACTAAGATATAGGCTAACCTATATGTGCCAGTGTATAACCCTTATGAAAAACCTCTCTGCACATTAACATTTGATCTACATGCCCTATATGCATTTGAGCTCCTAGGAGTCCCCCAAAGAAATTTGCAAAGGCCAAATTTAGGAACAAATGCATTGCCAAATCCAAACAAAAAATCAAATTGCAAGTTACAGTTCAACAATCACAGTGGAGAATATGCCTAAATTAGTTCTAGTGTGAGAAACTTCAACAGCGTTGCAAGTCATTTGTGTTTTATCAATGTAATCATTTGAGTGTTCTAAGTTTTCCTTATCAATCGAATAGGAAATTATATCTGTTACAGGCTTTGTAACACATATTTACAATTCAAAATAGATATAATGTACAAACTCAAAGTCCTCTTCCTACTACAAACAGCTCTGATGAAACAACTGCAAGATTGAGAAAACATATACTTACCGATTCAGACAGCAGCCACATTTTCCAGTAGACCTGCAGATCCTGCATTGAAATGAAACTATCCAGTCTAATATTTTTTCAAATCTTCAAATAACATGAAGGCATCCAATCTATTAGTTTTCCAAATCTTCAAAAAATGAAAACCAAGATAAAAGACAATCCTGAAAATCTAACCAAAACTGCAGAAGAAATAAGCTTTCAACCATCAAACATCTAAAAATAAGATATATAAATTTATATTTAAGGTCTGAAACTCTTTCAAAACTGAAATGTATGTCATATATAAAAGATTATTTATGGAATCAGCTGTATGTATTTTTAATCGATGTTTTGAATCACATTTACTGATCTATCATAAAAACACGTATATTCATATCAACTATACCTGTGATATATCAATATACATACTATATGACACTATGCCTGTCTCGCTACAGAAAGTTATCACATGAGACCTGACATAAGAATCCAAACAGATTAAGTAGCCAAGCACAACTTGCCCACTACTATATATGTATACAGATGCCGGCAAGTCATCCTTGGCTTCATTATCTGCTAAGGCTCTTCATGCCAAAACCCACATGAGTGCACGAAGGAAGCAAGCACTCTTGATAGAAGTAGCAGCTTGTTCTACCATAGCCACATGAAAAATTCATAACAAAAGGCTGTCAGAATCAGATTAGATAGAAGATAGAAAGAAAGAAATTAGGGCAACCATGTGCTCACATACGCTTGTGCATGATTTGTTACCAATAGAGAATAGAGAAGGTGGTATTTATAGAAATATGGAGATTTTATTGAGGTGAGAGGTGCAGCCTCTCCAATAATGATAATATTCGTAGTGACTTCGAGAGCCATCGTGCTTTCTGGGGAATCCATCTAATCCTTGTTCACCTTTGTATGCGTGCCAAACCACTTGCTTCTATGCAAAGATATTTGATTCATTAGCACGCCTGTCCCCAACACATTTGCCTTATGAGGTGTGAGTCAAAAAAGTTTACAAAATTTATTTTAAAATTATCATATGACCATTTCTTGTCTTCTGATAGCCATTAAATCACTTTATAGTTGAAACAAGATAATAATGCGCGACTGGGTTGTAAGGCAGCTGTAATTCTCGTGATAAGAATCAGCTTAAATCTACTGTTAAAAAAATCTCACTAAATCATTCTGCTTCACAAATTTTACTGTCAACTCATGCATGAATGTAGTTTTGTTCAGAATGAGTCAGCTGTTAAGCAGTACTCCAGTTGAAGTAACAGTTTGAACAGTTAGATATCTCTAATGGTTTAAAGTGGTAAATCGGCCTGCTGGTACAAAAATTTAACTTGGGAATTGTTTTAGATTTCTGACCTTGCGGGTATCGAAGAGGCATTCTTACAGGTGTTGATAGAATAAATTGCCATCGTAGTATTGATTATGTAATTTGAATTGAGTATTTTATACAACCGACCTCCTATTTCAGTCAAATTTATTCTCTTCAAGATATTTTATAGACATTAAAGTAAACTTTCTGTCAAATCTGACTTTGCCAATGCAATCATGCCTTCTCAACTATATTTAAAGCAGGTTAACTTTTTGAACGAATCCACTGTTTGAACTTTTGATTTCTAGATTGTCATTCGAAAGATAAAAATAATACTTTCTTCAGGATTTAAGCAGCTTATCTCCTATTTACATCATTCAGTGGTAAAGCCATCAATACAATTTAGATACGTTACTTTTATATGGATTCTTTACATATAACTTCATGGACATTACAATTAATCTATGTTGTTATTGTTTTATATAGATTAATTAATTTCTAATGTTATGATGAACTGTCAACAAATTCTATGTAGTTGATTGCTATTGTTATGATAGTTAGTAATTATTGAGGTGTATTATTTTATTTAAATTTTTTAAGATAAAGTTCAATAATTATAATATTATGTTTATATAATTAATTGTTTTAATTATAATAGTGTTAGGATAAGGTTTTGTAGATTTTACATAAAAATATTTGATACTTTATAAAGTTGTGGTCTATGTTTATGTGGGAAATACATATTTTGGGAGTTTAATAACTTTTAATAATTTTTTTGTGTAACATTATAAATGTATTTAATTCTAGTGGTATATTGGGGGTAAAACAATTTTTATATAGGAGGTCATGATTTAGTGAGCACTTAATTTTTTGGGTCCATTTAAGAAATGCATTTAATGGTTGGAGGTCATTAAAACATGTATTCAATATTGTAAAAAGTATTTGATGCTTGGGTCATATGTTATAAGAAATGTATTGGACTTAGAGGGAGCAATATTAGTACTTTGGAGAATGTGTTGTCACTTGTTCTTGGTGACATACTTAAGCACCCACCTCAGATATGTCAATGATGCATTTAATGTACTAATTATTGGTGGTTGAAGAATAAAATAATGGTGAAAAGACAAGTTGTTTTCTCTTGCTTGTTGCTCTCTTACCTAGAAATAAAAAAATTGGGACATATTACTCATATCTTATTCATGCTCATTGAAGTGAAGCTTTGTGTAAGCACCTAGAGGCTTGAGTTGCTTGTTGAGGAGATATTGAGGATCATAGAGTGAGGTGTGTGGCTCTCATTTTTTCTTGATTAGTCTCATGGGAAATCAATAATGATCGCTTATTTTTGTAGAAGAATGTCATATCTTGCATAGTTTATTTCTTATTTGAAATCGTTGCTCTCTATATTAAGGCTCAAACCCTAATATTGTGTTATAATTATTTTGTTGTTAGAATACATTGATTTCAACACTTTCAGGGCTAGGATTTTCTCAAAGGTGTTTTTCAAGGTATATGAGTGTTTCTCACCCTTGAGTGGTTGTGCTATTTTATTTCATTTTTATTATATGTTGTTATGTTGGAATACTAGTAAATTTTATGTAGATTAGGGTATTTCTATGATATTTTTCTTGTAATATTAATGATAGTATTTTTTGTATTTCTTTTGATTTTTGAGCTTTGTATTGAGTTTGGTACTAGTGGTTTTCACATTTCATTACATTTGATATTAGAGACTAGTTTATAGATCTATTGTAGGAAGATTTTGATGATTCTTAGTGGGAGTTTTTTTATAGTGATGTGGACTAGTTATTTATGAATATATGTTATTTTGGTAGTGATAATGTGTATTAATGTGCCTTGGTTGACTTTGTATCTATAATGGTAGTCTTGACATGATATGACTAATTTAGTATAGATTTATGAAATGAAGAAACATGATATTTTTTATGAAAATAAAAAAGATGGTTCCATAAGGGAGTTCCTAGAGTCTACATGGATCATGAACTAGGAGCATTGCATATGATTTGGATTTAATATTATATTATTAAGTATAATAATTGTTTTATATTAGAGAGTGGCACGTCTATTTATTATGATGTTCTAGCTAAATTTTGGTTAGCATGAGATAATTATGTGTACTTTTATAGACAAATTGATATGAGGCAAAACATCTCCTTGTTGGAGAGATTATTAGAATAGGATTATATCATTTTTATGAATTTTAATAAGAATACCAAGGAGCTTAAATTCCCTATGGTTTACATGTGTTCCATTGGTAAATAAATCTGTCACTATAGTTATCATTGAAAATCAACCTTGACTTTCCCAAGGGGTAGTGACAATGTTAACAATAGTTGGATATATTTTAATTGAACAAAAAACCATCCTCTAAATTTAAGAGGGGATCTCCCTCATATGGTAAGTTTTATTTTTTGGCATATGCTTTTTAGGAAAAAGTGAGAAAGACCGACTAACTAGATATTTTTTAAAAATAAGGCTAAACCTTGGGTTGGTTGGTATGAAGCCACAACTTTCATTTTTTTAGGAAAATATCAGAATATTTTTTATTAATACAAAGATAAACTCAAAAAAATATCTTTTGAAAAGACTCATTTAAATGCAAGGGTGCAACTAGGGTTTGAATACGAGAACTTCATAAAATATAAGAAAGAGTTATTCTTGATAGATTTTATAGTTCACATGGATTAGAGAAATGTTATTTTATCTCACCTCATATTTGTATAAGATAAATAAATAATAATAAAGGAATACATAGCATTATAGTGAAAGGATTTATAGAATGGTTAGAATTTCAACATAAGAATAAGTAATAGCACAAAGATATGTAATATATTAACATAGAAAAATTCAATATTAACTTCTTTATTGATATCAAAAATAAAAAGAACATGATTTTTTTAATTTTGTATTATTTTTTTATTGAAATCTCTTTGAATTTGGAGCCTATTGATGTGGATGTTTGTCACACATTACATAGATAAAAGTCACAAGTAAATTTACCTCTCTTAAAAGAAATTTCTAGAACATAATTCAATCATCCCATGGCTCCAATAGTAAGGTCTTGGTTGTACAAAGTTTTACTTAGGTTCGCTATGAAACTATTTTTACAAAGGGAATTACATACTAGAATTATAAGAAATGAATAGATTTGAAAATTAAATTATTTTACTCATATTCTAACCCCAATTAGTGTTTAGTGATTTTTAATCAAATTAAATTTATGAACACTTTATATCATCAGATTTATAATGCTTTGATGATTTAAACTCTTTAAAATTTCAAACCTTTAGATTTTAAAAAAATATACGAGGGGAGAGAGAAATGTTAGAGATTATAATTTCATAGTGCTCTTGTTGTTACACCCTAGAATTGTATAGTTACTATTTTAGTGATGCTTAGAGCATTCTGATTGTAAGGAAGGATTTGAATGAATAAATGTGTTGAAACTTGTTGTCAATTTGAGAATCTTTTTACATGTTATGTTTGGCTCATTCTATGTTCTTGATTGATGTTATTCTTGAATAAAGCAATGCATAAAAGAGAGTAATTAGTCTTGTTGTTATAATTGATTTATATACTGCAAATGTTTTGAGCAAGTAATTGCTGGGTTTGTGCCAATGGATGCAGGAACAAGAACTATTCCTCCAGGCAGAGGGGAGACATCACTCGGGAGAGGGGCTTGGTCGGATAACTGGTAAAGTTGATCAGTTGAGCATACACACACTTCACTAAGGGTTTTGGGAAGTGAGTCAGATTGAGTTATCTTGATAAGTCATCCTTAGGCTTAGGAGTTTTTTATTACTTCTTTATGCTTTATGAGTGGTGCTACTTGTTGTCTGACTTACTGTTTTGTGAACCTTAAATGTGAAATGTGAACTGATAAGTGTGGTATAGATAGGATGTATATGCATATACGTGTACCACTCATATGTACGTAGCAATAGGTATGACATGTCGATACAGATGTATGATGGGCAATTATTATGCCATACACATGTGTCGACATGGCATACATACAGATACATACACATGGCTGGCACATCTATAAACATACACACACTATCTATGATGTTGTTATAACATTATATTGATGCCTTAAATTTATAGTTAAACGTATATATACATGTTTGCACAAATAGGTGTATTAAGGGTATGTTGACTGGCTCGTAATACATGTATTTGGATGATTAAATACAAATATGTATAGATATATTTAAATGTAAATATATGAATGTGTTTATATATATATTAAATATTATATTTAATATATATGTTATTATAGTTTTACCAGGAATAAATATATAGATATATCTATAGTAATATTTAAATATTAAAACATTTAAATATAGATATATATATATTTATTATCGTAAATAAAACTATAATAAGATATATTTAATATAATACAAAATATAAATATAACATCTTATTTATATTTTAAATAAATATTACCTTGGAAAATAAATAAATTTGACTTGTATAGTCATTTGGAAAATAATATGTATTTACCATGAGTAAAACAAATAAATGACTTTTATAGTCTTTTGCTTAAAACATATGAAGTTTATTGGTGAAATATACATATTTTACTTTGGATAAAATTAAAAGGTTTAGCAAATACATTTCATAAACCTTGTGAATAGAAAAATGTTCATACGCCTAAGGTTCGAAGTTTTGTGTTTGGAAAATAATAAAATAGAACATGAACAAAAATTGCCTGCAGCTGCAAACTCACGTGCATGACTAGGTCGCGGTTCGCAAATGCCATCCTCCATTCATAAATGTGTGAGAAGGGTTGAATGGAAGCCAGATGGCCGCATTTCACCATTGACGTTTTCTTACCAGTTATAAAATCCACCATTTTTGGGCGTGTTTGATGAATACACCTGTAGGTGTCTATCATTCTCATTTTATCATGTGAGTGGAAAAATTCTTCTTGAATAAGGTCGAATCATCTCTCTTTTTGCTGAGTATCTTGCTAGATTACTGCCACTGCATAAATTGACATTTTCAATAAGAAAGCTATCAAACTCTCATGCCAAAATGTACTAGGCATGAGAATTCGAAACATATATATAGGAGTTTCTCTCATTGCCATTTTCACCAATTCCTATATGATTTTGCTTAAATCCGAATTTCCTTTTTGGAGAGCCATATTTTGTCATTGTTGTAGTCACATTTTTTTTTAGAGCCAATTTACATATTCCATCACCATTTCTGAGAGACTATGGTTTTTATATGCTGTAAGCATAAATACAAAACCTCTATAGAAACCAGAAATGTGAGGAGTGGTACTAGAAATAAAAAAGATTCTAAGGAAGAGAAGAAGCTGCCAAACTGCCACTACGGAATCAAGAAGCATTTGCCAGCAGCAAGGGAAAAGGCATGAGAGTTTTTCTTAACATCTCTGTTAGTTTGAAATTAGAAAAATCTTCATGTTTACTTGTGCATTACTTGGAATTGTAGTATAAGTAAAATAGACAAGTAAAGGAGAAAATCTGCTTACTATCCATAGGGAAAGCTTGTTTATAAAAGAATAGCTTGATTTCATAGGGAAAGCTTGTTTATAAAGGAATAGCTTAATTTCATAGGGAAAGCTTGTTGATGTGGAATAGCTTGATTTCATAGGGAAAGCTTGTTGATGTGGAATAGCTTGATTTCATAGGAAAAGCTTGTTGAAATGGAATAGCTTGATTTCATAGGAAAATCTTGTTGAAAAGGAATATCTTGTTCAAATAAATGAAAGGAAAATGTTGGAACACTTTTAAATAGAATTTACTTGATGAATTATAATTACTTGAATATTGCTTGATCTCCTTATATAAAGGAAAAGAGGAACTAGTTATTAAATACTAGGTCGAGGATGGAACCAGTACCAAGGTAGTCTAAAGCTTTAAAGTTAGTAGGTTAACTAGGAAAAGCTATGTACTCCATGGATAAAGAATTCCATTTTAGGAGTTACCCGAGGGACCCTTGTTGACTGTATTTCAATTCATGATTAAGTAGATGATGAAGGAAGTCTAGGGTGATTGACTACCCACGGAAAGGACTTAGCCTACGCATAGGATAAGATAGCCTTAAGTCAAACTGAACCTGAATTAGTGCATGTGATAGATGACCGTCAGTTTAAATATTGCCGAAACACTTTGGCCAAAGTAGTGTAGTACACCTACATCCGCATAGACTGTGAGACGATTACACTATCAGTTCACTATAGTCCAAAATACATACTAGATTGAGATTGTGAGGACACAAGGATTTAGTTATGTAGGATTTCACACTATGCTCATTTGGTCACACAGAACCGGTTACCCAACCAATCTCTTCATAGAAGGGAGGGTCATCTACTTAATAGTAAATGTGTGGGGGACCGCATTATAAGTTTGTGGTTGGCAGAAAAGCACCTGAGTGATGTTTCTCCTCCACAATAGAATTCTGATGAACCAAGGTTTGAAAGGGAAGAACCTGGACCGTCTTATTCCTATTTGCTCAAAAGCTTCTGAGCTATGATTGAAACTTGTAAGATTCTTACTTTGTTATTTATTTGAAAGAAAAGTATTTATGAATTGTGTACTCTGTTATTTACTTGGAAAGGAAAATAATGATGTATTGTGTCAATTATTTCTTTATGATGAAATGTTGTATTGGAATGAAAAGAAAATTTTATTTACTTTGTCATTATGTATGTCTTTCCTTGTATCTTATTTGTGAAAGTAGAAAATTTTTGTTTACCCAGTTTGGGGGTTGTTACACTTGCACAAATATAATTCAAAACTGGAAAAAGATTTATCATTTACCAACCTATGTTTCGCCAAACTGTATCACAATTACACACAAATGGTCCAAATCTCCAAAGGAAAACTTATCATTCCAAATAAATGCTTCAAATACACTTGAATCCAAGGCAACACTTGATATTTCAAAGGAAAAATGACAAGTGTATAGTCATGCATGCTTTATAATCAAGAATTACCTTTGACATCATATTCACAATCTTTACAATTATAAGAGAATATTTTCATTCTAAGCTACAAGAAACCATGAAGTGAACAAGAATTGAATATTCTCCAACTACATACCCAACATATATCACCAATCTCTAGTCCTAGCCTAATTTCTAGAAGGGATTTCAGATCACTTAGTTTCTTTCTATAAAATTTTAATAGTGAGATCTTCTAGAGATCTTCGAAAGAGGTTTTATATCTCTTTAAAATAAACAAGTTCGAGATATTTATTGAACACAACATGTATAAAATTAGTAGCAAATAATCAACATGAATCAATGGTAGTAGATCATGCATGACACATGGGTGATGTCAACAATTACAATTGACATATAGAATATTATGTTTGCAAATATGGACCTTCACAGATTCATATCCTTTTTTTTAGCTTCATTTATCTTCAAATGGAATCCACACTCTAAGTCTCTATTCAACTATAATTTTATGACCTACATAAGAAAACAATTTAAATTTGTCAATTATCTTTACCTTGGCATAATAATCTACTCAATTAACACTGTTAAAATAATAACATCCTTCCCACACCTAATCACTTTAAAACCTTGCTACATAAAATCAATGACATCATGGATTGTAACATCACCACACATAATACAATCCCCCTTTCCATGTTACTTTGCCTATTGATATTTTCATTCCAAAATAACATGTTTTCATGCAAATCTTTATCATTATCAAGTTCAGAATAAACAAGTTTCATCACAACCTTACCTTTGGTACTATCTAGGTTTAGATGGAATAAGATTCCCCACAAGAGCTTAGTTTTTTAATTCACATTCAAAATATGATGTTATTTGTTGTAATTTCTTTACCTTTCCTTGGTTTAGATGCAAATAATGCTTATTTCCTCACAATCACCTTTTCATTTTCTTAGAGTTCACATGACACCCCTTTCACTAAGAATTCTTAAATATATACCAACAACTTATCATGTAGTTTCAATTGGCATCAATTTTCTTGCCATAGAAAGTAATTTTATTGTTACCAAAAAAATGTTGAGTTCACCCATACCATTAAACACATCAGGCTCACTTGGGTTGAAAATATCCACCAAATAGAATATTGGGTTTACTTAACATGAGACTCCTTATAATTATTATTTTTTTCTCTATGCTCATGTGAGTGTTTAAAGTTTAGAACTAGATGGACAAGTGACAAAAAATCATTGGTCATTCTAATTAGATTTAATTTTTCCATCATAGCAGCATTTTTAATATTATTGAAACAAGTCATGTCATTTATACCCTTAAAAAAACTAGGTTTAGTTAGGTTGAAAATCCCTACCAAAAGTTTAGTTAGTTCACATATAATATATTTTCCCACTAGACTGGGCATTATGAATGTTACTACAACTTATCAAGAATTTTGAATGTAAGTGCAACTTCACCTCTCATATCTAGTTCAGTTGAGGAAAAAATCCCCTTTATAGTGGGATTTCCTCTCTCAAGTGGAATTAGTGGGAATATGGTGCAAGTAGGAACTAGGGGTTTTATCAAACTACCAGTTCCGCCAAAAAATAGCTCAACACAATGATCTCCAACATCAATAGTTCAAATTGCACATTAACATTCACATTGACAACCAACATTAAGAAGTTTCATACCATCAACTTCACTATGCAAATAAAAACTGCAAGTAGATTGAAGTTCCTCAAATGCAAATGCCAATTTATTGGCAGAAATTTCTTTGAATAACTACAATTCTATAATCATCATACAACCACAAAAATTCAACATAGTAAATTTTGATCCCCCCTATTCATCACTCTCTATATTTTATCTTAATTACAAATCTCCAAAACAAAGCTATTCCCCACTTTTGACTAGCGAACCCCACTACAAAAAATATTTACCCTTTTATATGGTGCCCCTCAGCATAGAATTTGAACATTTTTTATTTGCAAACTGAAGAAACATCTCCCAGGAAGTTGTGTGGGAATTCGATCAACCACAATATCAAAATTGCAACAACCACATTAAAATCCATTCCACCCAATATCTCGACCCATTTTATAAGATATATCATGCACCAAAACTCCCAAGGAATAACATTGGTTTAGTTTTTAAAATCTTCAAAATGTAATCACCACCTTTCACTTGGGCCCAGACAATTCCTATAGAATGATTTAATTTCACCAAACAACAACGAATTGCATGAGGCATTGAAAAATGGAAGGTACTAACTATTAGAAGGCAACAAAAAGTAAATAAATACTTCTCCCAAAAGTATCAACCTCCTCCTTCAAGGAAAATTATGCACCAAACTCAAAAATAGAGCCATTGATTTGGCTTTTTAAATCCTCAAATGCAAACAAATCACATTCTAAATTCCAAAACATTAACTCTGTTGGAAACTAATTCCTTTGAGCATGTAGCTATATCATTCACCTCGAGAAATAAGATCATAAAAATAATGCATTATGTTTGCAAAAGAAAATTAAATAAGTTTTATTTTAAATAAAATTTGAATATTGAGAGAGCATGAGAATATCAATTTCTTCCAACACATGTTTGCAATAGAACAATAGTTACGTGGACACGCTACAAAAGCACAAAAAACCATGAACGAAGAACAAACCAAACCAAATTGACCATTTTTTTGGCAATGTAGGAGTGCCATGATGCTTGGGTTCTCCTGCATCAAACATGCTGGTTAAGAAAAATGCTTCATGAGTTCAAAACTCATGAGAATTTTCACAAGTCTAGAACTGTAATTCCAAAATTCACTAAATTTGCAACACTAATCCATGAAGCCTTATTAGCTTCTTAGTTCTTCCAATGGACCAAATATTCCCAATATTCCTTCTCTACTATCTTCTTGGCAACATGAGAATCAATAATTTGATCTACTTTTTCAAGCTTCTTCATAGGAAATTTTTGAACTCACTTGCAAGAATCTAGTAAATCTAAATCTATATCCCCATGTCTAATTTTGTCTCCTTCATAGTATTTATATAAATCAACAACATTAAATATTGGTGAAATATAAATACCTGCTAGAAGTTCCAATTCATATGCATTTGATGATTTTTTTTTGCAAAATCTTACATGGGCCTATCTTCTTCAATTTCAACTTATTGTATGTTCCTTGTGGGAACCTCCTTACTCAAGTGAGCCATTGCCAACTCTCCAATCTGAAATTATTTCCCCCTTCGGTGCATATCAACATACTCCTTATATTTGGTGACACTCTTCTCTAAATTTTTCCTCACTTGTGCAAATCATGTATATACTTCACAAAGTATTCCACTACAATACTCTTTCTACCCAAATCTGCACTATCCCTCAATTCATTCACACCCCTTCGTTTGTACCCATATATAATTTGAAATGGAATCTTTCCCACACTTTGATTGGCCGAGTTATTATAAGAAAACTATTCTTGTGCTAATGTTTTATCCCATTGATTTAGTTTGTCACAGGTACCAAGCATCTCAAAAAATCTCCCAAGATTTTATTCACAAATTCGGTTTGACCATTGGTTTGTGGATGGTAGGCTAAGGTAAACCTCAATTGTGTTCCCATTTTCTTCCACAAGGTGCACCAAAAATGGCCAAAAAACTTGGTGTCTCGATCTAAAATAATAATTTTTGGCAAGCCATGTAATCTAACCAATTCCTTGAAAAACAAAGTAGCTATGTGGGAAGCATCATTGCACTTTTGACATGAAATAAAATGAACCATTTTAGAAAATCTATCCACTACAACAAAAATAGAATCATTAACTCAAGTTGTGTTTGTAGTAAACCCAAAACAAAATCCATACTTATATCTTCCCACGGTATTTTTCGTATTGGAAATGGCTGATACAACCCCATATTTTTCCTCACTCATTTTTCATATTGATACACCTGACAACCTTGCGCTGTCTTCTTTACATTTACACTCATACCCAAAAAATAATAAATCTTGAATTCAGTTGCACCAAATTTTTGTCCACTCTAAAATGACCAGTCAAACCTCCACTATGTTTCTCCCTTATTTAATCTTCCCTCATTGAATCATGAGGTATACACAATCTCTTCCCCTTAAAAAATAAACCTTCTTGCATAAAATACTCCAGCCATGGAGTTCTATCCCTCTCCACAAGACTATTACACATTGTCCAAGCCTCTTTAAAATCAACATCCTTATCATACAACTCTCACATAGAATAAAAACCAACAACATTCACTTTCATTTCATTCAACAATGAAATGAATGGAAATGGGTGGCAAGGGTTTGTTGTTCTACCTTTCCACCAATTTCCCTCGAGTTTCATTCAAAGAAACCTTAGAGATCTCAATCTAGGGATGGAAATGAAGGAAAGAGATCTTCAATAAGGTGTCCTAGGGTGTGATTAAAGACAATAAGAGGGTTCAACACCAAGAAAGAGCTTGGAAAGACTAGTAATGCAAATGACATGCAAAACCTAACTAAATGAACTAGAAAGTGAACTCAAATCATAATAACAAATTGGAGATAAATAGAGGTGCACCTGGAAAATAAAGAAGCTTGGATGAAGGTCTGGAATCTCATAAATGCTCACTTTTTATGCACACTGGGACTCATACACCAATAGGAGCGATTTAGTTCCAGTTTAGGGTTTCAGACTGCAACTGAAATCTAGAATTGCTAAACCTAGATCTACAAAAAAAGCTTGGAAAATAGGTATACTAGGACTCATACGCCGCAAGTGGTGATTTAGTCCCAATATCAAGGTTGATCTAAAAAATTTATATCCTTTAATGTTCTCCTATAGCTTCTCTCTTGTCAAATCTCTAGTTCTAAAACATTCAATTGCAACTTGTAGATGACTTTTTGTGATCTTGCAATGTAGATGACAACTTTGACAACTTGACAACTTTCTTCAAACTTGCTCTTCAATGGATCTTCAACCTAAATCTGCAAATCACACATCAAAGAGAGGAAACAATATTTTTTTGTTAGTGGATAGGGGTTCACCTTGGTCAAACCCCGTTTTGGTAATCAAACCTTGAAATGAAAACAAATAGAATGAAGGAATGATGAATGAACAATATGTAATGTTGAAACTCAGCAAACCCTATGAATAAATGTTGCAACCTTGTATGTAATGGCTAGCATGAATGTAGATCTTGACTCTTGATTTTATGTTGTAGATATTGTCTTGAATGCTTGCTTGAATCATAAGAACCTATGTATCACAAATGTTAGCTCAAAAATAAACATGATGCATGATGACTTTGATATGATGCTTGAATCTTGAATAATGCTCCAAAAATCTTGATAATAAACTCTTGAATGCTCTTGAATTATTATAATTCTTGAATTTTTATGTCACATTTGCTCATTAAATTTTTCAAGTGAAAAAATAAGTGAAATAACCTTGTATTTATACTTGTTTATGCCAAATTTCTCAAAATTACAACACTACAAGCTAACATTAGATCTAGGAGAATAAAATCTTGCCAAGAATTTGAATTAAAATTAGGTCTAAGCTAAGCGAGACCCATATGCTAGTTGTGGCATATGAGTCCCATTAGGCTAAGCTTGGGACACATATTTCAATAAATGCTTAGTTTAATGTCAAATTCAGATCCAAGCCCTGAAACCTAGGTGGGACCCATACACCCAAGGTGACGTATGAGTCCTAGATCACTAAATTTGGGCCATACAATCAAAAATCATTGAATTATGATTGGTCATTACATACGTGTCAGGATTATCCTCAGAAAGATGCATTAATTAAGGCTTGTGGATGCAAAATAAGACCAAATAAGGCATAAAGAAGCCCAATTTTAGCAAGGAGGGCCCAAACAAGTGTGAAAATGTAGAGGGATGTATTTTCATACACTACAAACAATAAATGTGTCTGACTTAATGCATCAAATACTCTATTAGATTCTCCACTTCTATGTTTCAATACAAATGAATAAATTTGAAGAAATTCAACCCACTTCACATGATTTTTACTAAGCTTACCTTGGTTGTTTATAAATTGTAATGCATGATGATCGGTATACAAAACAAAATCATTCAATAGAAAGTAATGCCACCACTTCTTAAGAGCTTGCACAATGGCATGTAAAACTCCTAATCATAGACAAAATATTTTATTTTTGATTCATTCAACTTCTTGGTGAAATATGCTATTGGTCTACCCTCTTGACTCAAAATTCCTTCAATAATTTTCCCAATTTCATCACAATCAACTTGGAACACTTTACCAAAATCGGGTAGTGCTAACACAGGTTGCTCCATTAATTTAGCTTTCAAAATTTTAAAACTTTGCTCAATTGATGTTGTCCACACAAATTCTTTTCTATTACCCTTCATAGTTTTTGTAATAGTAGCATAAATCCCATTGAAATTTTGTATGAACTTCCTATAGAAGCTTCCTAAGCCATGGAATCTTCTTTCTTCAAACATACTCCTTAGAAAAGGCCAATCTACAATTGATTTTACTTTTTCCAGATCTATTTTTAGACCACTACTAAAAACAACAAAACCCAAATACACTAGCTCCTAGGTATGTGCAGGATCATCATGGAAAAAAAAGGCCCTTAAGTGGCAATAAAAATACAAAAAATCAAAGTTAGACAACTTGATTTAAAAATTTGAATAAGTTATCTACATTATTTCAAAAAAAAATGTAATAATAGAATCTGTAGAAAATTGAATGTAGTTTCTAAAATACTAGACCTTTATTCAAAAAATAAAATCTATTTGGTGAAAATTTGAAATTTCAATGTAGTAGTATTTAAATTTTAGGGTAAAAATAAGAAGTAGGTGTTTGTCTGACCACCCTAACCACAATAAAATGATAATATTTTTTTATAATATTGTAGATATAAGTAGAGGACTCATGTCCTGATGTGATGCATATTTTTTTATATTTTGTTTCCATGTAAATAATTAATTATGATTTTTTTATTACAACTTTTAAAAATTATAAAAAGTCATTTTTTCTAACCACCTTAACTTGGTCAAAAATTCATGAAATTCAATTTTATTTTTTTAATCCTATAGTACTCGAAGCATAGAATGTGATGCATGTTTCGGATTCAAAACATGTGATACTGTTTGAAAATTATAGATGTTTTTCAATCAGCCTATCAAGTAGGACTTTATTCATAATTCTAATAGAAAATGAATAATAATTATTTATTAAATTCAAAGTAAAGCATAATTTATATTGGTGGAAAGCCGAGGATCTCCTCTAAAAACCCTTTTTGTTTCATCAATTTTGGTTAAAAAAAGTCATCAACCACATGGGTCATCATATGGCTTACATATCGCCACTTTTTGGCCCATCATGATCCTGCACATACCCTCCTCTTTCATGAAGCTACGCTTTTTCACATTCACTAACAATTTCTCTTCATTGAGTCTTTGCCAAATTTCCCTAACATGTTGCAAATTCTCTTCTTTAATTTTTCTAAAAAATAAAAATATCATCCAAATACACTATGACAAACTTACCAAGGTATGGTTTTAGCACTTCGTTCATAAAACTCATAAAGGTACTTGGCAGATTTTTCAAACCAAACAAAATCTCCATCCATTCATACAATCCATCCCTTTTTTAAAAATCAATCTTCCATTCATCCCCTTTTCTTATGTGAATTTGATGGTACCCACTTTTCAAATCAATTTTCGTGAAATACTTAGCCCCACTCAAAAAATCCATCATATTATCCATTCATGGCAAGAGAAACCAGTACTTGATCCTCATATTTTTTATGGCTCTTGAATCCATACACATTCGCCACTCACCATATTTCTTTTGTGTCAATACCATTGGAACAACATATGGACTTAAACTCTCTCTATTGTATTTTGAGATTGCAACCTCTTTCTATAAGTGTTGTAATTTGCAGGGAGTTGTAAGTTTTTTCTTGGTTGAAGCCATAAAATTGTGTTATAAATATTGTTTCATTTTGTGACCTGCTAGATTTGTATAGTAGCTCCAAGCAACTTTCTCATCGTGGTTTTTCCCTTGTTGGGTTTTCCACGTGTAGTGATGGAAAAAGCATCCCTTTTCCTCACTTAATTTGGGAATAATTGACAAAATGAGCTAAGTGATACCTTAATTTGGTGTTGTTATATGTTTTACATATTCACATTAAGTTTTGGACCCTTTTCATTAAAATTTAGCTTCTTTATCCTCTAATTGGTCCTATTTTACATCCACAAGCATGATTAAATGCATTTTTCCGAGGATAATCCCGACATTTAACAAATGATCAATCATAATTTAATGTTTGAGGTTGTGTGTTCTAGATCTGGTGATCTAGGACTCATACGCCACCTTGGGCGCATGGGTTCCACCTAGGTCTTGGGACCTGATTTCAAATTCACATTGAACGAGACACTCCTAGAAATTTGTGTCCCAAGTTTTAGCCACTGGGACTCATATGCCCCAACTAGCATATGAGTCCTTCTTTAACTTGGAGCTATTTTAATTCAAATTCTTGGTGGGATTTTATTATCCTAGATCTGATGTCGGCTTGTAGTGTTGTAATTTCATGAAATTTGGCATAAACAAGTATAAACACAAGGCTATTTCACATAATTTCACCTAAAAAATCTTATGAAGCATCCTAAAATCCTTGAAGTTTCATGCAAGCATTTCTATGTCCAAGGTTATGATCAAGAGCATTCAAGGGAAAATTTCTTCATCATATTTAGTGCATCATGCATGTTGTTGAGCTAATGCGATGATGTAGCATTGGTGACCAAGTTCAAGCATTCAAAGCCATTATCCTATTCAAGTTTCATGATCAATATCTACACTCATTGAGACCAGTTCATGCTAGTTTTCAGATTTGTAATCCAAGGTTTCAACAAGGTTTGATTTAGGTGAATTGGAGCTTGAAGATCCTTTGAGGAAAAAGTTGTAAAAGTTGTCATAAGAAGTTGTCAAGACTCACGAAAACTCAGATCTGGAGCAAGATATCCTGAAATCTTATTCCAATTTTTGTAAAAAAATATATATTTAGAATCTACATACAAAATGTCACAAATCACTAGTTTTCATCATCTTCAAACTCTTCATGGTTTACCAACTACAGGTGCCTAAAAGTGAAGATTTAGTTAAAAAAAAATTAGTTCAATGTCAAGTTTGGCCAAAAAGTGTAACCCACTATTGTGGGGTCATGCTTTTTGTTTATTCTCAAAATAAAATTCATGGGAGGTCCAACAATATTGAAAAATGGAAGAAAATTAAAACTTAAAATAGGGCATTGGAAAATAATGAGTTTGAGAAAGATTTTGTTACACAAGTAATGAAGGGGGGGAATATGAAAATACCTTTATTTTTTTGTGAAATCTCATGGTTTAGAGGATGAAGGGAAAATTTTTAACTCTTGGGAGATTTTCTAGTCTAAATATATACTTAGGTCACAATACAAGCTTCTCTCCTTGAAGTTGTGAGTTATTGTCTTTTGAGTGCTTAAAATGAACCGTTTTATTCACTTTATAGACTTTGGTTTCAAGGTTTCCATTTATTTCTAAGTAGATATCATCTCCCAATGAGTAAATTTCAACCTCCTCAAAATAATTCCTTTTCCTTTTCTTCATTTTACCTATATTTTATTTTTTACATGTCAACTTTTTTAACGGTTGTGAAAAATCATTAAATCCTTGAATCTAGTCTTTGTCAAATTGAAGTATGGTTTCCACAACTTCCTTATCTCCTAATATTTTCTCACTATTTTTTTATCAACCTTTGATTCTAGTTTTGAAACCATATTTATTTTGTAAAAAAATATTTTTCTTTCTGCATTTATTTCCCTTCAAATTTTATATTGGTTGTGAAAGGTGTGTTGTGCTCTAACATAGTCTTGAGAACTTCATTAGATACCAACAAAGGTTTGAAAACTTGATCAAAAAAATTATGAGCACTAAAATATTATGAATTTGGTTATTTCTCTAACTTAACATGGGTTTTAAAATTCTTGTTGATAGTATATGTGAGTTTCAAAACTTACAAAATACTCTAAAAAATACTATAGAGAATTTTTTTAGATAATTTAATAAATTTAAATTAGGTTGTGAGAATGGAATCAGGAGCCAATGAATTTTTGGAAACCTCTTTTAGGCTTGAATTGGGGTTTTCAAACCATCCTAAAATGTTGAAAAATATTAATTTTTTTGTTTAAACACTTTTAAATATGAAATTATAAAGACTTGCAAGAGAAAATTGATTAATTATAGATCTTTAACAAGAACACTATCAAATCATTGATTTTTTTCTAAGTACCATAAAAATCAACCTAACTTGAAAAGTGGGATAACAATTGGCTCTAAGATGTACCAATCAAAAAAAGGAAGGGAAATAAGGGGTAAAAGAATTAATAACTAAATAAAAAAGGAAAACAATAGAAACACATACACAAGGAAAGTAGGGAAATGGAGGAAACTCTAGTGCAACTATGGGGAATAACTCATTTAAAAATTATTAGAGCTTCAAAATTCTCCCATTGTGTGGAAAGGGCAAGGATCTAGCATAAATATATGTCAAAAGATAAGTATTCTTCCCATGTCGCCAAAAAGTGTAGACTTTGACACTTTTCGCTCATTTAGACCCTTGCCTATATATTTTGGACCTTTTTTACCCCTTTCCAAGCCTTGTGCCAAAGTGTTGTAAGGTGTTGTAAAACATTTTCATTCTTTCCTAGGCTTGTCATCAATAAATCAACCCTTTCATATGCTAAAATGACCCCCTAATGCACATGCATGCCCTACTTTAGTGTGTTTTGTGAGACAATCTCAAAAAACAATAATAATCACACTTCAATCCTTGAAAACCAATCAAAATTGCCCAGGTGGACTAGGTCACCACCTTGGGTGACCTAGTCCCATGTGGCTTAAAATTTAAATATAACCCAAATTCTTTCGAGATTTTTGTCTCCTAAACCCTAAGGTCAGCCTATATGGTGTTGTTTCGGGAAAATTATGGCACAACTTGTATAAATAAGGGGTTTTCCCCTCATTTTGCACCTCCAAAGTCTCATTTTCTCCTCTCCTCTCATTCACTCATCACTATCCTTCTCAAGCAAGCTAGGGTTTGATTATTCTCAATCATTAAGACATATTTCTTGAAGCATTCAAGGGTTGATTGTTGCAATAACTAGAGATCTTTCATCATGGAAAGGTAACTTACTCCATTATTTCATGTTTCATTCTTCTTTACATTATTTCTATTCATTTTGGTTTAGTCACCTAAAAGGGTTTTGACCAAGACAAACCCACATGCCCTAACAATCAATATTTTCTCTTTCTCTCCTTGTTTGTTTGTCGATTTAGGTAGTTTAAAGATCATTGAAGACTTTGAAGACTTTTTGAAGACCTCTCTTTGCTTGAAAAGTCCAATCACCCACCAAAAGTCATTTTCAGGCCCAAGAATCAGAGTTTCATAAGCGGATACCTGTGAAGAACTGAAGTGTAGACCGAGGGCTTTCATTTCCCCTTTAAAATTTCCAAAAATCTAGACAAGGACTAAGAAGCCAACAATGGCGACCTAGTCCCACTTAACCTACCTTTCAATTATTTTTACATATTCAACACCCATTTGGCAGAAACGGGCTTCATACTAGCTTTTTTAGATATGGGACTAGGTTGCCTAGATTGGCACAAGTGTCCCAGTCATCTTCTGCAACAATTTCAGCAGCATTCGAGACCTCCATCTCATCCCTCTTTAGATTCTAGGTGCACACATTCTATCTCACATCTTTCTGTTTAGTTTAGTTTACATTTCTAGATTATTTTGTACATATTTGCATATGTTTGTGTGTTTTCAAATAATTTTGCATTTCAATATATAGTTTATTTCATTAGTTTCCAAAAATTAGGGCATCCCAAACACATCACTTTAAGCCCCTAACCCTTTTAATGAACTCACCAAGAACACTTAGTGGGAAAGAGAGTCATTCCTCAACCAAGCTTCTAGGTGAAAAACCCTAGGATCCTATTGGGGAATCCTCTTTCCCTAAATGCATCATTTTTGGTGGTTCATTTTGGTGAACCTCAAATTCCTACGTACCCTTCCTTTCTGGTTTAGATTCCATCATTACCCTAGATTTAGTTTGCATTGTTTCAGTTGCATTCTAGGGTTTCACATTTTTGCATGCATGAAAGTGTCTATAACTTGTGTTCTTGTGCCTCAAATCCTTTTCAATCATACCAATTATGCACCTACCTTTCCTCTTCTAGCCATCCAACATCATAACCATCAGAAATAGTTGCAAATTTCTAGAATTTTTTTAAAAAACCCTTAACTGGGACTAATTCGCCATTTTGGGTGACCTAGTCTCTGTCTAGATTTTTCACTCTATTATAGCATCGAAAACCTCAGTTATGTGCTTTCTTAGGCTCCTATTATTATACACTATAATTCTAAAAACTTTCGGGAACATTGGTTTTATGCATCTAGCTCAAAAACATCAATATAGGGTTGTCATTCTTGAAATCATTTCATCGTTAGATCTGAAAATGCTTACATTTCTGAAATTTTGCATAACATTGATAAAATTACTTTTCACTTTTTCATACACAATGTTTCTATTCATAAAATTATGCATAATTTTGATAAAATTTATTTTCATTCTTGCATGTACATTATTCACATTCTTAAATCTTTACATATATTGGATAAAAATGTTTTGTATCTTTGTATGTACATTGTTTATATTGCTGAAGCATTGCATGAAATGGTTACATGTACTTTTCATTTTTGTTCAAACAATTCTAGTAGCTTACACATCTAAACATGCTAGGAAAACTTTCCTATCCCCTCCCTATGAGAGTGTTTTAGTGAAAGAAGAGACAACCTAAAGGCATTCCTAACGATCATATGTGTTCTTCTCCTAATCTCTCTCCTCTTGATGATGAAGAGATTTTGTTGTTAGAAGAACCAAGCAATGAGAGTTATGAGAATCCTAGTTGTTTCTCTCCTCTTACCTCTCTTATTAAACATGACAATACAAACATAGCTAATCATGACAATACAAACATAGCTAATCATGACAATAACATTTGTTCTTCTCCTAGTATATCTCCTTGTTGTGCAGAAGATACTTTTCTATTAGAAAACACAATTAGTGAAGGTCATCAAGATCCTAGTTGTCCCTCTTCACCTCAAACCATCCTTATCGTGCAAGAAAATCCAACCATTGATCATTCCCCTCTTTGTGATGAAGTCATTTTAGAAGAACCAACCTTTGACTGTCAAGAGTAGTTGGTTTGTAGTTCTCCTAAAACCCTTCCTCCTAGGGAGGATATCATGATACATGATAAGGGTAACAATGACACTAATAATTTATTGTATCCTTAACAGTACATGAAGAGACAACATTAGCCTCTCCCTTTCTCATGGATGTTAATATTATTCAACCTCAACCCATCCTTTACCCACCTTCGCACAACCCTCAATCCCAAACCAAACCCGAACTCATCCTCTACCCACCTAAGAATAATTTGTCGTAGTAATTGAGTCATAATACCATTTATCATACACATTACACATGAAACAACCTGAACCCATCCCAACCAACCTCAACATCCTTACCTTTAGCTAACCCCTTACCTATTGCCCCTCGCCTAAATTCCCTCATTAGGGAGTATGACCTTGTTGACCAACTAAGGAATACTCCTGCTAAGATCTCCTTATGGGATCTCATTCAAGTCTCCCCTCACTATCACAACATGATGCAGAATGCCCTACAATACATTCCTATCCCTTCAAATGTGCAACCCAATGACATAGCAAATATTATTCATGGAATCAATGCTAATATTGTTTTTCACCAAAGTGAGCTCCCTCCTTTGGATGTACAAAAGAAAAATGAAGCTTTCATAATAATCTCTCAATACGCAACAAAAGGGATCAAGATAACTCTTGTAGATACTGTCTCTAGTCTTCATGTGTGTAGTGTGTGCCTTTTGGGTAGGCTTTGACACTTTTTCCCTCATTTAGACCCTTTCCTATAGATTTTGGACCTCTTTTTACCCCTTTCCAAGCCTTGTGCCAAAGTGTTGTAAGGTGTTGTAAAAAAAAATCATGCTTTCCTAGGATTGTCATCACTAAATCAACCCTTTCATATGCTAAAATGACCCCCTAATGCACATACATGCCCTACTTTAGTTTGTTTTGTGAGACAATCCTGACAAACAATAATAATCACACTTCAATCCCTGAAAACCAATCAAAATTTCCAAGGTGGAATAGGTCACCACCTTGGGTGACCTAGTCCCATGTGGCTTAAAATTCAAATTTAACCCAAATTCTTTCAAGAATTTTGTCTCCTAAACCCTAACGTCGACCTGTATGGTGTTGTTTCGGGAAAATTAGGGAACAAATTTTATAAATAATGGTTTTTACCCTCATTTTTCACCTCCAAAGTCTCATTTTCTCCTCTCCTCTCATTCATTCATCACTATTCTTCTCAAGCAAGCTAGGGTTTGAGTATTCTCAATCATTAATACATATTTTTTGAAGCATTCAAGGGTTGATTGTTGCAACAACTCAAGATCTCTTATCATGGAAAGGAAACTTACTCCATTACTTCATGTTTCATGCTTCTTTACATTATTTCTATTCATTTTGGTTTAGTTACCTAAAAGGGGTTTGACTAAGGCAAACCCCCATGCCCTAACAATCAACATTTTATCTTTCTCTCCTTGTGTGTTTGCAGATTTAGGTACGTTGAAGATCATTGAAGACTTTGAAGACTTTTTGAAGACCTCTCCTTGCTTGCAAAGTCCAATCACCCACCAAAAGTCACTTTCAGGCCCGAGAATCAGATTTTCAGAAGCGGATACCTGTGAAGAACCAAAGTGTAGACCGAGGGCTTCTATTTCCCCTTTTGAATTTCTAGAAATCCAGATAAGGACTAAGTCACCAAAAATCATGACCTAGTCCCTATGAACCTTCCTTTCAGTTATTTTTACATATTCAGATACCCATTTGGCAAAAACGGGCTTCAAACCAGTTTTTCCTAATCTGGGACTAGGTCACCTATATTGGCACAAGTGTCCCAGTCAGCTTCTGCAATAATTTCAGCAACATTCCAGACCTCCATCTCTCCCTCTTCAGATTCTAGGTGCACACATTCTATCTCACATCTTTCTGTTTAGTTTAGTTTACATTTCTAGATCATTTTGTACATGTTTGCATATCTCTATGTGTTTTCAAATAGTTTTGCATTTCAATAGTTTTCATTCAATAGATAGTTTATTTCATTAGTTTCCAGCAATTAGGTCATCCCAAACACATAACTTTAAGCCCCTAACCATTTGAATGAACTCACTAAGAACTCTTAGTGTGAAAGAGAGTAATTCCTCAACCAAGCTTTTAGGTGAAAAACCCTAGGAGCCTATTGGGGAATGCTCTTTCCCTAAGTGCATCATTTTTGGTGGTTCACTTCCCAAGGAAATTTTTTATTTGGAAAGTACCTTTACAAATCATGCCAATTTTTTCATGTGATCCTTGAGGCTCTATTCTCTTATCCTAAAGCATAATCTCCAATCATAATATTCCTCAATCTAGAACTATTATAAAAAAAAATTACTTTGGCCTAATGTTGAGTATTTGTTAATACCATGTCTCTTTTCATAGGCATTTTAAAATGTATCTTCAATATCAACTTGGTGTTTTATAGCCAAAGACCCTAGAGGAATATAAAATGCATTTTTATACCATAAACCAATTTAAAATGGAACATACAAATGGCTCTTTTGGGTGTAATATAATCAAGACAAAGTGCATCATATAATTTTTTTTCTATTTATTCTAACTTTAATCCATAAAGAGTGTAAATAAATTATTATGTTTCTTGTTACACTTAAAATCAATGTTTCTTATTGGTGCATTCTATAAGATTTAACTTTTGGATAAATATAACTCAATAAAAAAAGTATGGCCTCTCATTCTCTGGTAGAGTTGCCAATATTTCTTTGGTAAATTTTTTTATTGTTATGGTTATCTCTAAAAATGAGCCTTAAATTTCCTAATATAAAGTGATAACATTCACAATATTTGGATAGAATATGACCAAACAAATAACCATCCTCTACATTTGAGAAGGTCATCTCTATTGTATGATAAGTTTTATGTTTTAGGGTATGATTTTTACAAAAAAATAGGAAAGGCCAACTAAATAAGATTGAAAGAAAAAGTAGGGAAAGCCTTGGGTTGGTTGATACAAAGCCACAACTTTAATATTTTCAAAAAAAGATGAGAAGTTTTTTAAACAAGATAAGTTCAAAGATTTATCTTTTGAAAAGACTCATTTAAATGTAGGGGTGCAAATAGGGTTTGAATACAATAGCTTCATCTAACATTTAAGAAAGATTTATTCTTAATAAATTTTCCAACATATAGTTTAGAGACAAACTATTTTATCTCATCCTAGATCTACATAAGATAAATTAAAAATAATCAAGAATAAATCACATTTTAGAAGAATGACTTATAAAATGGTTACCATTTGAACATAAGAAGTAAAAGTATAATTTTTTGATCAAGATAATTTATACATATTCTCTCTCCCACATCCTCCACCCCTAGTCATAATAAAATAATTATTTTTCAAAATGATAGATATAAAAATATAATTCATTATAACATATTTAAAAAGTGATAAAAGTAAAATAAATTAGAAGGAAACCCCAATGGCATTAAGAATTTCACATATGTGTGTAAATATTTTTACTCGATATTTATCTTATTGATCACATTATAATTTATACACATTTTACATTATCCTACCTTTCTTGGTACATGTATTGAAATCACTATGCAATTGTTTAGACTTTCTTAAAAATGACCTCATTCTATTAATTCTTCTACCTTTCTATTCAATAATATGCACATGTGAAGGATTATCCTTTGTGGTCCTTTGAGTAAAATTGGAACTTGGAATAAATTCCATGAAATGAGATATGTTGTGCACTAATAAAAATTTGGTTGAAAAATCCCCCATTATCTCAAAAAAAAACTCTCAAATTAACACCTCCATTTAAGTCTCCTCAAAGTTATCTATCTTAATTATCTATTCTTCCTTTTTCATGGGCTTGAATACCAATGCACCATTGACTAAAAAGTCTCCCACCTCCCTAAGGGACTCCTTTGATGAAAAAATCACCAATATATATGAATTTTTATTATTTTTTCTTGATTGAAAAAAAAATTACTCCCATCCTTTATAATGGTGAAATTTTTATTCCTTCCCATATGGATCATGTTAGTGATCAAAATTGTGACATAAAAATCTTAGACAAATAATGTCAACTTGGGGTAATAAGGAAAAACCATAGTTATATGCCAACTAATAGGAGTAAGAAACTCATTTTAACTTCAAGATTTGTTAAATTAACTCTTATTAACTATCACTAAAATCATAACATACTTATTGCTTCAACTAGAACTACAAGACCTCAACTAAGTAGATTGATAAAAGATTTTACATGAAAAAAAATAGAAAATGCAGATTTAAGTCCCTTCATACGAGGCTCCTTACACTTTGTGTTCACATGTAAAATTTCAAACAATAAGTACAACATGATTTTATTTATTTTAATCAACTTAAGCTCATACAATATCTAGTACAAGCTATATAACTATATCATGCATATGGGTAAAACCTAATATATTCCTACAAAATAAAGGAGGAACCATGATATATGTATAAATTGATGTGTTTGATCATTCACCATTTATACTAGTTGATATTTTATTGGGGTACACAAAATATTACAGAGGGAGGGAAACTTTTATATATCAACAATTAGAACTAGACATACAAACATGAATGTGCACATACCATAGATACAAGAAACAATCACATAGTACGATCTACTTTAACAATCCATTTCCAACTAAATATATCTTATTTGTTTTAGCTAAAATAATAATAAAATGCATTTTTAGTATTTCATTATACTATCATACTAATTGGTCCTTAATACATAAATTCAACAAATCTGACTTGAGGATTTGTGTGGCCCACTCACACAACCCCTTGAGATTATTTAGGTATCCATGGAGACATTTAATAGTGAATATTTATGCACCTTATTATTATCTTCCTATGACTTATACACATCCTTTCCCTAAAAAAATATGCTATGTTATAGTTAAGTCCCAAGATTATACTTAGAACACACTATAAAAATATGACTCAACAACCAACATATATTATATTATAAAGTAATACATATATAAAATTAAGGAAATTTCCTTAAAAATCACAAGTTCATGACACATGTAATTTTTTTGGTGCTTTACCAAGCACATATACTCTCTATTCATACATTAGACTCACCCTAGAAGTGACATGAAGAAATAAAATATGGTATCCATATATAGAAGGTAATCTTCTTTGGATTCATTCTCATGGTAAAAATAAGAATAAAAATTCCTTAACCATGTAAGTTAGATACCCATATGTACTCTAGAATATTCATTCAATGCTAGAATGATAAGATTTATAGACATTATTAGATTTAGCTTGAATACCACTCATGGCATAGGAACTTGTCATGTTATCCATTAAAAAAAATTCCATGCATACAATGTACAAACATAATCAATTTTTTATTATTAGTTGTGTTCTTGTGAGAAACACATATCTTTACTTTCTCAACTTCTCAATCCTCTAATTAATAACCACCTAGACACACATGATGCCTTGTGTTTTAAAATTAGAAAATATCTCTCAATAGATTAATATCTTTATACCACACACATAGGTTATATACACACCAATAAAAATCATTCATTCTAGGCCACACATTCACTAGACATGCACCACGTCTACCATCCATGTTATCAAGTTCAACATATATCAATTCTTGATTTCATTGAGCCATCCTATGAACTATTATAATAAATGACGAGTCTATACTTGAAAGAAAAACAACACAAACTCAAGGTCACTCACTAAATTCTATTGTAAAAGGCTTTTAGAGTACACAACAACCAGGAGCGTGAATACAATGAACTTCAAATTTGATGCCCCCTTTAGAAACTATCATAAAGTTTGAGAATACCTTGAAAAATTAAAAATAAGCATACTCCAAGCCATTTCTTAATTGAAATGTATAGGGAAATATAGGTTTTATAGGCCTCTTGGGCATAAATTTTTTTGACATCAAAACATGAGAGAATTACTAAATTGTGTTTCAAAAACATTTTGAAATCTTCTAGATGCCAGAATCTTTCAAAAAACATGGACCTAAAATTGATCATTCAACATAATATATATGGAACTTGAGTTTTCCATATACAATAAAACTCCCATCTTAGATGAAATAATCCTTACACAATCTAACATATAAATAGCTAGAGCCTTGACATGAAAATATATGATCCACTAGACTTGAAAACCTTTGCATACTTTGGTGTGAAGTAAAAATAAAATATAATAGAATTTGGAACTCAAGTCCAAAAAGAAAATCAATAAAATTACACTTGAATTAGATTTAAAAATTAGACACAATGTTGTAGATAAAAATGAAATAAAAATTATTGGGTCTAGGAAATAAAACATGGAGACAAGTGAGAAAGACCAAAAAAATATCACTTAAATATTTAACACACATATCTTTAAGTAAACCTCCATAATTTTAACTTTAAAGCTTAAAATGGTAACAATATGTGTAATTACATATATATGCATGAAACAATACACAAGGTATATGAATATATATTTTTAATAAAAAGGGTTCAGTAGGGTCCATTGAATCAAGTATTTTTTGTTGGTTATTAATAGACAATGGGAACCAAAACACATAGGATTGATATGAGAGTCAAAATTTATCCACTTAAGGGTAGGTGTTAATAAATCGCATATATATAAAACTACCAAGACCCACGGTCCAATAGTTCACATGGATTGCATCCATAAAAAAAAATAAAAAATCACTTCATCTACATAATATTCAATGCTAAATGCAACTTGACACATCTCTCTCACTGCACGATATATTATCATTTTTATAATAAAGAGAGAATATATGTCTAGGGTCATTAACAATATTTAAACCCAAATTTTGAACCATTTTTATAGGCACAAGGTTATATGTGCTAGACCAACATCAAATATCAATTATCAAATATCTATTATCTTTCCTTCAAACTTAGTGTGGAGGATTATCTTCCTCAATCATGGTTATTTTTCATTTATTGTAGGTTTAAATAAAAATTTGAGCATCATCAGGTTATCTCAAACTTTTAGAGTTGCACTTTTTACATCACTCATCATTGTATCTTCTTCTCATTGATTGACATGTATACATTTATCTATACAAAATTATTCTCACATGGCATATGGATATTCAAATTCATGATAATTAAATACTTGATCACATTTTGAAGCAAGCCTTTTTAAATCTATTACCTTGAATATTTTCTCCCTTTAATCCACCTTTCTTAGACGACTTCTCTTATTTTGACTTATATATAATAATATTGGGCTTAAAAACCTCCTTTTTCATGTAGTTATATCTTCCACATCCTTGTTTGTTATGTGAACCTTGAACTCTATTATACATTCACTATTATCTATAGTACAACTTATTCTTTGCATAGAGTGCATGCAAATATGCTTCTTTCATGATGCAAATCTATTATAAATATTATTTTCCTAAATTGAAACATATAAATTATTTGCATACCTTGAGACTTTATAAGTCACCCTCCACATGACTAACATGAATGCTAAGTTGATATAATTCATTTATGTAATATTTTGATATTATATCATTAGAAAAAAAAATAGATTCTTACATAGATCCATTAAATAGAACTAGCAAATATAAATTTTTTTGTTCAATCATGGTGATAGAGGAATCCCAATTGGAGATTTTTCACTTCTCATTCCATATTTCGTTCTAGAATAATTCCACTACAAGGAAACATGGCATTTAAATTTCATGACAATATAATTCATATTTTTTATATTTAATCAATGAATTAAAACTCAAATACTTATCTATGTAATGATCTATTCTAATAATTCTTCTATATTAAGCTTTCTAAGTAACTCAAGGATCAAACCTTATTTTTTTCCCTACCTTCATTACTGCTAAGGAAAATACTTCTTCAATTGTATATTCTTCATTTGAATTAAATGCACCGTATTCAAGTGGAACTTAATTTATTAGCTCATCATCAGTACAATCCCTAGTCACTATCATTCATTTCCTTTGAGTAGTCTTGATGGCTTTTATCTTAGCTTGAATTTCACTTAGCATGTCAAATTGCTTGTATATTTCTATTGTTTCCCCTTCAACATCTATGGAAAATTTTCTCATTTAAACCATGTGAAATGTGACACACTCAAATTAATTATTTTTTGGAGTATGGATTTCCTCTACAAAAATTAGAACTAAAATATTTGATACCAACTAATGTAATGATGGTAATGGGTCAAATGAACAACTAGTTATTACACACCTATTGTACACAATAGAAGAAAAAAAAGATGTAAAGATAAAAAATAGTATTGGTATTAGGTAGTCAAGATTAGAACATGTATTTATAAAAAAAAGGATTATCCCTTCAATCATATTAGTTAAAAGTGATCACCATCAATTATGGAAAACTCACAAAAATTGAAGATATTAACAATCATATAAACATGATTCATTTCCTCATTCAATTTCCAACCAATTACAAGTAGTATCCAATAGCCCCAAACATGAATCCTTTGGCTTTTTGTGGATACATAATATTTCTTCCTTTAAAAAAAAAACCCATTATCTTCCCAAAGATAGTTAAGGTTCCAAGTCAAATGATTCGATTCAACTAGGTTTTATTAAATAATTCATAATAAAATTGAAACTAAAAATAAGTATATAAAGTGGTGACACATGGAATAATACATTGGCATGGACTCATAAAGATAACACTTTAAATTTTCACTCCAATGAGTTTAACTAAAATCCGCATGCATATAATTAGACACCGTGTTTTGCACAAAATCATATAACAACATTATGTAGAGTAAACTATGCGCAAAAATATTACAAGAAAACAAGATAAATATATGTGAGCAAAAATTTGTATGCTACATCATATTTAATATCCAATTTTAATTTTAATTTTGAATATTTAGAGTTTTTATATTTCCTTACAAATACCTATAAAGCTATTATATTAGTTAAAGTTAAATCTTAAAAAGACTATTGAAATATATGTAAGATAAATATTCTTACCAATATATTATATTAATAAAGGGAATATCAAATTCATACCTAATGTTGGTTTCCTTGAAGAAATCTTCAATTGATGGACTATCACTTTGTTGAATGTCTCTTACAAGATCATATTGGTAAGGATTTGGTTCTTAAACCCAACCCTCTTCTTCCTTAATTTGCCTCGAAAAAACTAATTGTATCAAATTCAGATTTATATCAAGGATAGCATGATTTCTATATGGGAATAAATTAAATGGGCACAACATTCTTGGAAATCTATATTTATTATGAAAATTGATTTTGTCAATTCTTATGATTGTAATGAGTGCCCTTTTATTCTTTCCATGCTTTAGGAACTTAGATTTGGACCTCACTTTATTTATTTTGTATAAAAGAAAATTATGCTTTGGCCTATATTATCATTAATGGTATTTAACATGTTCAACAATCCAAACCTTTTGGTATTTTCTGGTCCATATGTTAAGGATGTCCTCTTTCTCTAGCTATTTATGTGCTTGTGACAAAATATTTTGGCTATTTATTGACCCATACAATTCCTCAAACCTTGGTTAAGGGGATTTCTCTTCCTAATTCTTCCAACCAATTGGTTAATGGTCATTTTATTAATGATTTATTCCTCACCATCATTGAAGATAAAAATAATATTAAATAGATTATAATTCATTGCCTTAATTATTTCTATTAGGAATCTAGTTTCGTATTTTGATGGAAAGATATTTAGTGATATAGGCAACCTTTTCTTGACAAGCTAGGTTGACTTGATAATTTTGGCTAGAAATGGATCAATCATGGGTAAGTCTTCCATTTTATAGTATTCCTTTTTCTTTCAATCTTATCCTATTGCCCATTAGCAAGCCATTGTCGCAAGGATTGAGAAATATCTCAATAATTGGATTACCAAACCTCTTTATTTGGTTGGTAAATGCCAAATTTTGTATAGAAGTGTTGGCTACCAATCATGTTTATTACTCCTCTTGTTGCATGCCTTCAAAATCCTCTTATTTAAAGATTGAAATTTTTTTGAGAGAATTTCTCTAGGAATCCAGTGATGGGCATCAAGGGTTTTTTTTTTTGGTTTCCTTTCCTACAATGGTGGTGGCTTAGGATTTCTTTCAACCTATTGAAAAGCTATTGCCTTATGTGCTAAATGGATTCTTAAATATTTTGAGGGAAATGAAGATTATAAAATTCTCATCTAGAAATTTATCAACTCAAGTGTGCCTTTTGGGTGAGCTTCTTTGAAAGAATTGGACTTGGCACTCTCCTTGCCATGAGGGAACCCCTTCATATCAAGGAACATTCCTCATTAAAAATATTCAAAAATCATAGGAGCCTATTAAGCCTTAAATTTTTTAGGCAGGAAATATTTTTTGCAAAGGTCTTCAATCAATCTAAATTCTATTTGGTGGTCTCCTATTCTATTTTGTCAATACTACCCTCTAGTCAAAGTTTCTCATGGATCCGTACCTTGAAATTCTTTAAACAACATATTAGAATGCTACCAAATCTCATTAATATAGCCATCAATAATTTTATTTGTTGGAAAATAATTAAAAGGAAATTTAGATTATCTAATCAAGAGAAAAATACCTTTCAAACTATTATTCATGTTATTCCTCCCAGATTTGGTTCATAAAATTATCGTTAAATATTTAAGTTTGATCTTTTGAACTCTCATCTTTTGATTCGGACTTGATCTTTTGAACTCTCATATTTGATTCAGACTTAATTCCACTTAAACTTTAAGAATGTACCTTTTTACCACCACCTATCTAAAAAGTTAAAAGAAAGCATTGTAACACTAATAACATCTCCTAACGGTTTGATTCACCTATTATAAGTCTTAAAGGAGGCTGTCAGAAGACAAGGAAAGTAGTCTTGCTTTTTCCAAATGAGCTAAGGCCAAATCTGCAGACTATCCCATGACAGACATTTTCCCACTTTTTAATTCCACAAATTTGTATTAAGGGTGACCACATTTGTTCTGTTTGTCTGTTTGTTCAATAACGTGTATTCCAATGGCCTCCCATCTTATCCTGTCACTACCATCATGCCATTATACAAGTATTATCTTTTTTGTCGTAGTAGGAATACCTGTCATAAGCTTGGTTGGTGGTGAGTTGGGCATGGGAGTAAAAGGAAATTATTCCAATGGTGTGAAAAATACTTGACACAACTCTTTTCAGACTATCTCTGACTTTTGCAATCGTGAGGAATAATATATAATCAGAAAAGATCACAATATCCTAGCTTTTTCAGTACCATGAAAAGGAATGAAATTATAAACAAACCAGCCGTTATGTATTTAAGAACAAAATATACAAACTATACAAGGATTCCATTTACACGCTATAAACTTTTTTTCTCTCTTTTTTCAGTGGTAAATGCTCCCATCAGTAATGTGCTGTGACTGTATTTTATAATTGGTCCTAAATTAGGTGCTCCATATTTAGATTTGACTACTTAAATATAAAAAATATGCTCTTGAATTGACTTTAAGTATTATTCTACTCAATAGAAATTTAAGTGTTGTTAAGAGTAGTACATACAAAAGAAGATTTGATATTGAGATGGGTGATGACGAGGACAATCAGATCTTTTTTTGCTTTTTAACATTTTAAAACTAAGTTGATTGTATCATTCTTTATACGAATATAATGTCTTTGACCTCATGATAGAAGTCTACAATTAGAATTATTCTCGTCCTTGTATTCTTGTAGGTATTGAATATGAATCTAATGCAAAGTATATGTTCTTCTTTGACTTTACATGGTTTAGTCTTATCATGTTTTAACTAGTGGGAATGAGCTTAATCATTAATATATATATACTCAATTAAAAAATCAATGGAAATCAATAGTATAAATATTCATAATAACAATGATATTAGTTAGTCAAAAGCTATTATGCTTCTTTAGAGGACAGGGGGGACAAATTTAATATACACAATTAAAAAATTAATGGTATAAGTATTCAAAAAAACAGTGATATTAGTTAGTCAAAAGATATTATGTAAGCACAAACGGTTTGATTTTTAAGAGGATTGGGGGACAAATTTATAAGTTAATATGATTTAAAGGATATGTAAACAAATTTTTATATTAGAATAACAATTTATATTAAAAATAGTGGAAGACTTTGTAATATAAATATATATTATTTAAGACATATATATATTGTACAATGAATTAAATGCAACAAAGTTGTTAGTTAAGTTCTTTTATATGTGTATTTATGCTCTGGGTTATCAACTAAGTCTTTAATAATATGCTAACAGATGCCATGCACACATGGTGCACTTTACATGTGAATGAGGTGACATCGAGTGTTGAACCCCATATGGTGTAGTTGTGGCACAATACAAAATATCACCAAGTCATGTAGATGCATCCTAACATAGAAAAAATCTTGCAAAGTTATTAGAACTTTTGTGTCCTAGTGCACCTGAAAATTGATAGATCACATAATAATGGCACAAAACAAAATCTTGGGATTGAGAAGTCCTTGCACTTGACACACAATGATGAGAATACAAGATGGTTTACACCTTCTAGCAAAGATTTTAGTGTGACTAGAGTTTCATAGTTTTAGTAATGGACAACTAGCATGGTGTTCACATGGTAGTTATATGTGGTGATAGGTGGCAATTGAACATATCAAAATAGTTAATGGTGCATGTTAGAGACAATTCAATATATATCTAACTATGATATTTTCTTGTATTTAAATAGTATATTTTGTGTCATTTAATGCATATGGCAAGTTAGTGAGCTCAAATGTGGGAATGTCTTACATTTCCAATAGTTGGAAAAGTTTGACCATTGAATTTTTATTGTAAAATGTGTATAAATATATTCAAGACTATGTATATAGTCAAGATCTTTTGACCATCTTTGAGTTTTCATGTATAATTGTGATTGTGAAAATTCTATAAATTCTCATATTCCATTGATATTCATTAAAAATAAACCAATATTCATTTTTTCATATTTTGAACCTCATTGCTTGTGTATGTTTGTTTCCATTGTGACTTTGTGTTGCATGACTGTTTTTTTAGTTGCAATGTCACTTGTAGTTGTTATCATTTTTGGTATCAAAGCATAGGCTTTTTATACATTGGTGAAAACAACACCTAATACCAACATAGGGTTTTTATTCAAGAGGTTTATATCTTCCATGAAGGGTGAGTTTATGTAGAAGGTAGTTTAGAAATATCCCAATGTGTTGTTTGTTCAAGGGTAGAAGGTGTGGTGATATTTTTATTGAAATCTAGTTGTTGAGGAAGAAATGATGAACAAAGGATTTGTTAGCAAAAGAGGAAGAAACCAAGCACCAAAAATGGTAAATCTAGAAAAGTGATGTGCAACATCTAGGTGGTTATGAGGACATCATGTCAAAGGATGTTTGTCATGTCCACAACATAAAAACAAGGACACAATATAAACACATATACCATACACAAAGACTTGACTAATTCTCTTTTCTTTTTTAAAACAATGATTTATTGCACCATTTAACTACTAACCTAGTAGATAATGGATTAATTTAAAAACAATAAATTATTTCATCATTTTAGTTAATAAAACATAAAATACCATTTCTTACCATAGTTCTCCTCACATTACCGCATGACATTTTTTCCTTGTCTCCAAAAAACTGTACCTACAAGATGTCTATAGAATTAGATGCACATCATTAGATAATATCAACAGTTAACATACTATCATAAAGTCATGTCCTAACATTAATTTAGATAGAACAACGGATTTGATACATCATAACTAGATTTATAAAGAGAAGCATAGACATAGCATAAAATTCACATCATCAGGAATGAATAAGTAAATTTAAAGTGAATTTTAAAAGGATGTGACCTAAGGACCAAACCTATGTCTTGGGGACTCATCCAAGATGGCCTTGCCTATGTAACATGATTAGAGGCTTCATATTTAGACTTCTTAGACTTAAATCAGCACATGCTTGCCTGGCCAATAATATTTTATCTCAAATAGGTTCAACTCTCAAATAATTTGATCATAAAATCATCTAACAATTTTCAACTTGTTGATTGCAATGAAAGGTGAGGGAATCGATGAAAAAACTCATAAAGAATTTGACAAGGTTCTAAAACGTGCACAAATAGTTTTTTTCTACAACTCAACCCACTATATTTACCCAAAAATAATAGTTTTGACAAAAATGCCACTCTTAAACTCATCAACCCAAATAAAATATGAAGGGAAGAATAATACTAAATACATAATATTAATACATTTAAATACAAAGGGTTTTAATAGAATAACTTAAATAAGAATTAAAAATGGGACCCCATAATGGTCTAACCCTCTTAATTAATGTTTTAATTATACTTAGTGTCTAATTTCCCATTCCCAAATAAATATTTTAAAGACCTAACTAATAAATTTAATTTTTGTTCAACTATACTTTTATTTATTGACATTTTTTATTTTTTTTTAAATTAATACAACAATAGTTACATTGAGAAATAATCTATGAGAAATACTTTGGTAATAAATGTGATTGGACAGATTAGCATGTGTCGATTACGCTTGTTCCATGAATAACCGAAGCATAATTAAGCCACTTACGTCAATCTCAACAGGATCAGTCAAGTGTATATTAAAGCAAGCATTCATTAAAACCAAGCATTCCAAACTATGAAAGCGTTAAAAATGCCTACTCTAATCCATTAAAACCTATCTCGTTGTGGGAGTGGTGTCACGTTGATATGGAACGGTGACCCTTTCCCAATCTCATGGATGAACGAGCTTGTTCCAATCATTTTTATTGAAGAAAATTGATGGAACGACTATGAGATGTGTATGAAAACATGATTTTAATCTAAAAGCGCATGATGCAAGGTAATTTAACATGATTTTATGCTAAAATGATATAGATATGCAATTACAAAGCTAATCTAAATGGATTCTAAATTAAAATATTTAAACCCTAACTAATAAACAAGCTAAATGGATGCATTATGTGATCATGAAAGCCATTAATGGAAGCTAAAGCTAATTAATGCAATTAAAATAAACTAAAAGATGCTAAAGGTGTGATAAATATAAGTGTGAGTGTGAGTAATTTCAACATCATAAGTTTTATTTTGAAAGATCAATCCATTTGTCTCCAAATAGTGACCTATTTATAGGAGAGAAAATGAGAAATGGAGGGTTGAGATCAAAAAGGCTAATCAATGGTCAAGGATGCAAGAATTTGGAGGCATGGATCATGGATTCTCATTAACGAATGAGGATGAAAGATGAGATTTAATCAAAGGTCTTCAAACAAACACACTTTTGACCTATACAAGAGGTCACAAGTTAACTTGCACATGAATTTTTGAGTTAACTTGCACATGAAGCTTTGTAAGAATATTCCCTTTTTCAAATGAGTGAGGAGAGAGAATATTATTTGGAATATTCTCATGGGTGAGGGAAAAGCATAATTTAGTTAATTAAAACCAAATTAAATTGTGCAAAAGGGGAAGGAATATTCCTTTTGGAGGAATGTGCAAAGGAGAAATATTCCCTTGCAAGTGAGGGGAATTAGATTAATTAATAATTGATAATTAAACAATGTTAATTATACAATTAGGGAATTTAGAAGAATTAAATTATATTCATTAAATAAAGTGATTTAATGAAAAGGGGAAAAGGTGATGACATTTAATTAAATAAATTAGGGTTTTTAAATTAAATAAGGAGATTTAGGGATTTAAATTAAATAACTTGATTTATTTAATTTAACAGGATGAAGTGTTAGCATGAAAATGGGTGAATTAACCTAATTAAATCGATTAGGTTAATAGATGAAGATGAGGAAATTAATTAAATAGCTAGGCTAATTTAATCAATTAAGTGAAAAGAGGATTGGTTTTAGGAGGAAATGATGTTAGTATACCTAATTCAAGTGCATGATATCATTTAGGATGTTTTTCAGTGTCTACATTTTTCCCCTCTTTGAAGCAAGGTACCTGTTGCTTCGGTTCAAAGACTAACGCTTTTCGGATTAAAAAATTGTTGCTTGAATCAAAAAAAAAAATTAATTAATTTTTAGATGCTCCAGTGGAAGGATTAAGCTGGTTCCCTTCCCCCTCAATAAATCAAGCAAAAATTTATAATTTTGGGTTGATTTCTCAACAAAGGTAACATGCTACCCCAAGGGGTCCGAAAAGGCTCTGAGATGCAAGAAACATGTCAAAAATGCAAAAAAGGTGCAAAATAAGGCTCAGTTTGGTAAAATTGATGAAAATGATGAAAAACCCTAGCTTCATGTTTAAATTAGGGCAAAAAATCCCTAATTTTGAGGCATAAATAGGTTAAAAAGGGTCCCTTTCAATTCATTTTTGCATTCACACCTTATAGGATTCTTGCAAATTGAGCTTTGACCCTCCAATGAGATGGCGCAATGAGTGCTCCCATGACACATTTTCGATCAGGTTCATGAGTACCAAAGGCTTCCAAGTGCAAGACCACCGGTATGTGATTTGAAACTTTATTTGAATTTTGAATTTTTGGCGCATTTAATGCATTTTGAAATTTGAACTTTGGCGGCATTGCTATATAGAAATGCTATTTGTAGAATCGACAATGCTATTTTGATTTATAGCGATGCATATGTGTTGAGCGACACAGTTCACAATTTAGATTTAGGGTTTCAGATTTTAAATCATGACATATGTAAATAGCAATGCATCTTTTGATTTGTAAATAGTTTGGAATTTCAATTATAGTGACGCTATTTGTAGAATCGTCGCTATAATTTTTAAATCAAAAGATGCATCGCTATTTACATATGTGTCATGATTTAAATCACGATAGCGTTTCTATAATTCAATTTCCAAAATGCGATGCTATTTTCATTTTGGGGGATAAAAACTCCAAACTTAGCCAAAAAAAATTGAATTTTGACATTGTGTGCTTCATGGGTGCAAGAGGTGATCCCACCTTTGATGTCCCACAAGCACTGGCCAACTGTTTTATCCAGACTTGGTGATTTTTCTATGTTGCGATAGGAGCATCTGGGAGAGATCAATTTGTGGTATGTCGCTTACATGCTCATTGTCCAAACCTATTTGGTGATGATGACAACGTTGTGCGAGCAATGGCATAACTAGACTTCGTCATTCCACCTACCTACCGACAAGGCGATAGTTGACGTTGGAGGATGTATGGCGGATTTTGTGATTCTTGATACATGGTGAGCACGTTATCTATGACACTAATGTCGACTATGATGCCTGCCATGAGGTGCTTGACTAGGAGGACATTGTCCCAGTCAACTCCCAGATTGACCTTGAGATGTATAGAGGTTGGGCATCGACCTTCAGATTGATCATTGCAGCAGTGATCTCAGGTTTGGTCGCTCCAGATCGATGAAGCAGGGGATTCAATCTAGGATGGGGGTTGGCTTGGCACTGGATGCTATTTAGGAGGACCTAGTTTGCATGGGGACCAGTGATGTTGGCCTCCCTACACCATGATATGCATGAATTTGTGTATTACGATGGTAAATCCATTGGTACTGGAGTCACTCTTCTCCACATTTGGGCTTGAAAGCATATTGTTGTGCTTCAAATGATTGTTCAGATGGTAGATGTGGAGCCAAATGATCCAGTTGTCTAGAGATACAAGGGTGCCATCACATTACAACACATAGGGTAGCTTAGAATTTTGTATTCGCTTCGAGTGATCGACAAGATGGTAGTGTTCAAGTGGTAGCCCTAGCTCCAAATTCCAGCTTGGTATGATGATGTGCAACAACTCTTCTTTGCTTGGAAGACTCGATTCATGTAGGGTTAAGGCCACACGATCAATCAGAGGTACCTTCCTGATAGGGTTGTTAGACAATTTAGTGAGAGGCAGGACAGGCCAGATGATTAGTATACCACCATCTTTTCCAGGTCAGATTGAGAGACAACATGGGGACCTATATTTATCCCATCCCATGAGGTTATCGAGGGCTTTTGGTAGTTGGTTGCTAGGCCCTAGGCCTATGATGAGGGATAGGTGGATGCACAGATGATTCTTGCTTATGATGCATGGTTTGCACCCCCTCGTTGATTGACAGATCCAATAGGTGTACCTCCACGAGGGAGACTGAGAGGGAGGGGTGTAGGTAGAGGCAAAGGGCAACTAGATGATGGGAAGGGGACGAGGAAGAGGACCAAATGGCCAAGATGGGTAGCATCAACAGGATGGGCAAGTCCTAGGTGCACCACCAGTGCATCAACAACCTTCATATTAGCCAGTGATACAACAAAAGCCTCCACAACAACAATCGTTGGGGAAAAATCCTCGTGATGCATAGATACAACAGTTGTAGTAGTAGATACAGGTGATCACAACTTAGCGGGATTAGGCTCGTCAATAGATTTTGGTTATTATTGCTAAGAGAGACCAGGCCAGATGGTAGGTGTTGGGTCTCAAAAATGTTGGTTGAATGTACCACAAGAGGTTACCACATTCTCACTACGTTTTTGGTCAACTAACAAGGCCAACCAATATGGTTGAACCCTCTACTCTTAAGGCTCTACTAAACCTAGGTAGGTGCACCTATATGAGCAACATAGATTTTTAATTTATGTTTCCTACTTGATCTAACTATCCACAAATGGCAATCTAATAGTGGAAAGATATGATCCTAATTTGGTACAAATTGTATATGCAATATCAAGGTATATGAATTAATATGTTTAATTAAGAGATGTCAAATTGAAATGGATAAAACTAATGAAATGAGAATAAGGGAGACCAGTGCCTTATTGGGTAAAAACGGAGTCAAAATGAAAGTTTTAGATAAATGACCTCTATCTATCAGGGATTTTAATTATTTGGCATATGATATTTAGTATATAACTTGTATAAACATGCAAGAATGTAATTATCAAACTCTTCTTAATGATCCAAATGATAATTCTAGATTACTGTGAATGACTTGAAGGAATTAGTCTTTACTTGAAAGAACCAACCAATCACACCACACAAATACAACAAATGTGTACTGATAAACTGAGAATATACTTGATATGTCAATTTAAATAACAGAGAAATATCAACCTTGGAGATAATTTGATAATATTTCAGTTAACTTTAACAACTAATTGATACCAGAATAGCGCCACAATATCAAATTTATTTCATTTGATCCTTCAAAATTTATACATGCATCATAGTCTCCTTGAATATCATTCTGAAAATACTTACAGTGATTTTCCTATTCTAAAAATCTCTTCCTTTCTAAAATCTCCCTATTCTAAAATCATTTATACATCAAATTTGAAGAGTCACAACCCTTCACTGCTCTAGTAAGACCGTTTGAAATTCTACAACAGAGATTTAAAATATTTAACTATGTTGCCTCTCAGAAAATTACATATTTCATGCAATAGTTATGCCTTCAATTTTTCATTTTATCCTTTCCCGCCTGTATTTCTTATCTTATCGGCACTTTTATACTTTATGTTGCCTTTATCTTTATCTCCCTGTGGTTTTCATTGTTTTACCGCTCTACCACGGGTTTGACTTTTCCACCTGCAATATCGCAGTGCCTGACCACTGACTGCTTTGGCCCGTTCCTTCCTCCTACCGCCTTACTGCCATGGTTATCTCCGCTGTTACTGCAATCACCATGGTTATGCTCTGGCCGGTTACGGTATGGCAATAACCATCACTGCTGCCCGCTAGCAGTTTACCGCACTATCGTGGTCATTGTTTTAGTGGCTACAGTATGGCTATAACCGATACCCCTCCGCCACTTCACTTCCTCGCTGCTCACCATGATGGTTATCTCCATGTCTACTGGGCTACCGCGGTCACTGGCTTGACTGCCAGTGGTACTACGGTAGCCATTCCACAAACCGCTAACTATTCTCCCTTCAATTACCACAATCACCGCGATCTATGTCATTGTCGATGGTGGTAACGCAGTACCTATCTTTACCGCTGACTTCACTGCTACCACATCCATTGTTCTAATAGGCCACGGTACCGCAGTGCCATCTGCTAACCGTTAACTAATCGCTACCGCCCACTGACTATTTTGCCATTGTTTATTAATCATCTACCGCAACCACCACGGTCTATGAGATGGCCGCCGATGGTATCATGGTGGACCTCCTTCAGTGTCTGTCGACTACCACCGCGGTCTATGGTTTAATCGTGCATGATACCATGGTAAGCACTTTATGCCTACCTATTAATTTCTACCGCCATACCGCAGTTAAATTTTGGGAGACCGCGGTAAGGCGGTCAACACATAGAAATGAAAATTTTAAGGGAGTGGTGAAGGTGTAAGGTGCATATGAATGGCATAAATATTTTTAAAGGAAAAATTAGTAAATGAATGAGTGTAAATGGGTGAAAAACCTTATGGATTTTATGGAAAATTGTGGGGAAAACCTTAGGGTTTTAAATGGGAATTTTTGGGTTCTAATAGTGGCTATGTCTGGGGATGAATGATTGTGAGATCATTGCAAGAATCCAGAATATTTGTGGTAGAGCAAACAAAACTCATGGATAAAAGAAAGTGGAGATGAACATGATCCTAAACTACTGAACATGGAGAAAAGATCAAATAAGGGATTCCAGGATTTTCCATGTACTAGCAATTTACTGTATCCTTTTCTTCCTATACTACTGTGCATGGAAAATTTTATGAGAAGTATTCTCCAAGAGTTGTCCATGCACTGGCAACCCTTGATCTTCTGTAAGTTTTAAGAGAAAAATTTCTTCAGAAATTGCCCATGTACAGGCAACTCTTGCCTTTTACCACTCATATTTTGTAAATAATATGAATCCTCTCCTTGCTTACCAATAATAACAAAAGGTCCTAACCACAGTGCCTCAAATTTTCCATGTTTTCCCTTCTCTTGGCATCTAGCTTTCCATATCAACACCAGATCATCCTTTTCAAATTTTCAACTTCTTGCTTTTTTGTCAAACAAATATTTCATTTGTGCCTGCAGTTTCATGTTCTAGCTTTGAGCTATTCTTCTTATTTCATCAAGTTCAGCAAGTTGCTCCATTCTCTCCTCCATTGGTTCAGGAACATCTATATCCTCTTGAAGGATAAATTTGTATACTGGCAATAAATTTTGCAGAGGCATCCTAGCTTGTATTCCATAGACTAATTCATATGGGGACTTCCCAATTGCCTTTTTGATGGTAATTCTATCTACCCATACAACCAATCTTAACTTTGAATCCCAAGCTTTTTTGTTGTTACCTAGCATCCTTTTTATAATTTTTAAAAGACTTTTGTTGCTAGATTCTATCTGACCATTAGCTTGTGGATGATATGGGGTGGAGTAAGAAACAATGATACCATATGTCTTGCAAAACTCCTTGAACTCATCGGACCTGAAACACATGCCATTATCTATAATCACTCTCAATGGTGTACCAAACCTAGTAATAACGTTATCCATCAGAAAATTTATCACAACTTTACTCGTTGCCTGCTTGGTTGGGATTGCCTCTATCCATTTGGAAAAATAATCAGTGGCTACTAGTATCCACCTATGTCCTCCACTTGAGCTCTCTTGTATTTCTCCAATGAAATCAATCCCCCATTGGTGAAAAGGGGCTTCAATCTGCATAGGTATAAGTGGTAAAGCTCCCTCATACTTCATTTTCCCCAAGAATTTTTGGCATGCCTCACACTTCTTGACATATGAAAATGAATCATTGAAGACTTTTGGCCAGTAATAACCTGCCCTGAGGATTTTACGTGCAGTTGTCTTTGCTGAATAATGTCCTCCATAGACCCCTTCATGCATTTCTTTCATAACATGATCAGCCTATGATTCATCCAAACATAACAGCAGCATTCCATCTCTATTTTTCCATAATAGATCTCCTTCTATAAATACATATTTTGAAGCCCGAAGTTTTAAAGTTCTTTTCTGGTTATCACTGAGTCCTTCTGGGCATCTGGTGTTTCTAAGGTAATACATGATGTTTGTATACCAGGGTGTATGTTCAATACTTGCAATTGCATTTTCTTCTCCTTGTATATTGCAGATTTGGTTAGTCTCAATGCTTGTTTCTATCATCAATTTGGCCAATCCTTGGCCTCTTACCAATTTAGTAATTTGTATTTCCATATCAAATTCCTGAATTTTGTTGATCCACTTGCACCTTTTCCCTGTCACTTCTGATTGTGTCAAGATGTCTTTGACTGTCGCGTGAGGGACATATGCAATTACTTTGGCTCCAACAAGATACAGCCTAAAATCTTTCGCAGCCTTTACTAATGCAAAGGCTTGTTTTTCCATTATGTCATACTTCAATTCTGACCCCTGTAGATATTTTCTAAAGAAAGATACAGGTTGCTCATGACCATCCTCATTTTTATGTAACATGACAACAGCTATTGTATGTAGGGAAGCAAATGAAAATATCTGAAAAGGTTTCATGAAATCAGGAGACTTGAGGACAAGGGCTTCTTTAATGGCTCTTTTAATTGATACAAAGGATTCTAATGCTTCTAAGGTCCATTCAATCTTTTGTCCATTTTTTAACATTTTTTATATGGGCTTAACAATCTCAACAAAGTTAGATACAAACCTCCTAGAAAAGTTAATTTGCCCAAAGAAAGACTGGATGGCTTTCACATTTTTAGGGATAGGAACTTTATCTATAGCCTCAACTCTCTCAGGATCTATCCTAACTCCCTCTTTCGATACAATGTGACCTAGGAGCTTCCCCTCTTTAACAACAAAATGACACTTCTTAGGGTTCAAACTAATGCCATATTCTAAAGCTTTAATGAATATTTTTTCAAGGTGCCCTATATGATCTTCACCCCTTTTTGAGTAAGTTGTGAGGTCATCTTGATACACCACCATTATAACATTGATCAAATCAGCAAACGCTAAGTCCGTAGCCCTTTGAAATTTTGCTCCTTCGTTGGTGAGACCAAAAGGCATTCTCACATATACATAAGTCCCCCATGGGGTTGTGAAAGCTGTTTTATACTGCTCACTTTCCTTGACCTTAACTTGGTTATAACCAAAAAAACCATCCATCATAGACAACAATTCACATCCAGTTACCTTATGCAAAAGGGCTTCCATGTTAGGCAGTGGGTAGTTATCTTTAAGAGATGCTACATTTAAATTTCTGAAATCTACACACAGTTTATATCTCCATTTTTCTTTCTAATAGGAACAAGGTTAGATACCCATGTTGAGTTCCTCACAGGTTTGATAATACCTCCATCTCTGAGTTTGGTCAATTCTTCCTGCATTTTCGGCTCTAGAGTGGGGTTGATGGGCCTTTGTTTCTGTCTAAAAGGTTTTGCATCTTCTTTTAGTGGAATTTCATGCTGAAATAAATCCTCCCTATATGCCTTGAGGTCTTCATAAGACCATGCGAACACATGTTTATATTTCCTTAACAATGAAATCAACATTCTTCGGACAGTAGGGCTTATCTTTTTTCCAATGTATACCTTCCTTGGTGATAGTTCGGTCCCCAAATTTATTTCTTCAATATCTTCCCCTCTGACTGGGGTTTGTTTCACAAGGGATTGATCACTTCCATTGTATACTCCTTCCAAAGGTACTAAACCCTTGGGCAGTTTATTAGTTTTGAGTTGCAGGACCTTCTTTCCAAACACTGCCCCTTCTTCATTTATTTCTTCTACAAAGGCGTTGAAATCAATTTCTTGAGCCTCGTACTGGTCTATACACTGAAGGAATTTCAAAAGGTCAATGTCATCATTGAAAACCTACCAACTATATATGTTGTCAGGTACTGTAGGTCTTGTTTTGAATTCTACTTGGGAAACTCCTGCTAATATAATATCATCTTGTTTTAATGCTACATTTTCCAAAAATTTTGCCATTATGTTCTTTGATCTGTCTACCCAATCAATGGAAAAAGTATCAAATAGTTCAATTGTATCCCATACTGCATTTCTGTATTGTTTCACTCTTTTATTTCTTGCCACATATTTTGATCTAATTTGAGATACAACTAGTTCCGAATTTCCTAAAACTGTTAAGATTTTGATCTTGTGTTTAACAGCTAAATTTAGACCAGTTAGCAAAGCTTCATATTCCGCTACATTTTTTGTACATTCAAATGCCAATAGAAATGAATATTTATAAGTTGAACCATCAGGAGATATAAAAACTATACCAGCTCCATTACCCTCCTGGCTGTAAGCTCCATCAAAATACATTTTCCATATTTCTTGTTGATTTTCAGAGACATTTTGATCAATTGGATCTTTTCTTTCCAACTCGGGCTGAGATAGTTCCACTCTAAAGCTTCCCAGATCAACATCACAGAAACAATTTAGTGGTTCTTGAGGAGCATATTCAACAATTTGGTGCACTCTAGGCTCTTTATACAATTTTATCTCTTCCCCATTTACTAGTATGGTGGCATATGACAAGTCAAACTATACATTACCTCCTATTGCAGTAGTCCATTGTCTCGATAGAAGCATCCCAAACTAGGGTGGTGTTTTAATCACAGTTATGTGATAACGTAAGAGGCTTGTGGGTAAGTTGCCAACCTGACTTCCACATTTTTCATGATTCCCACAACCGGGATAGGCCTACTATCCATAGCATAACATTTACCTCCCTCCACATCTATCCATAAACCAAGTTGCTTCATTACCCCTACTGGCATGATATTCATAGAAGAACCTGAGTCTATCATGCAATTTATTACTAGTTTGTCGCTTATGAGTAAAGTGGTAAAAAATGGGTCAATTTGTGGTGTGTTCAGTAGGCAAGCCTTTGGGATTTTTACCTCCTTTTTATTATTTATCTCTAAGACCTCTTTGTTCCTAGGGCTTTGATTTCCATTTAGAAATTAATTGTATGGTACTTTCCCTATATTCTTTGATTTTCATCATTTCAATTAAGGGCACAGACATTTTCAATTGAGATAGATCTTGTATAAAATCAAAGGATGTACCTTCAGCTTTGATTGCCCTTTTAGGTCCAGTGCATCCTCCTTTGTTTTATTCTTTCTCTAGTTTTGTGTTTGATTTGGCTTTTGTTTTTCAATGGGAGGTTTCTTGCTTTCCTCCTTAGGGGATCCTTTTTGTTCTCTACTGTTTGATTGTTTATTATCAGTCCATTTTAATATCTCATCTGTCCTTTTTTATTTTTTATGAATATCCCCCTTGGGACACCCTCATCTTTATTTACTATTCTATTTCTCAAACGATATTTGCTTCTGGCATCCTCCACTGTTTCAATTGTCAATCTTTTAATCTCCTCTTCACTAGGTCTTCTTATATTGCATCTATTAGTCTGACCTGATGCAATAGGGGGGGCTTGCTCACTTTCATTTTCCTTATGGTCAGAGAGAATATGCTGCTCTTCCATATGAACATTGTATTTTTGGTGATCAACATTGTATTCATATCCCTCCTCCTCTGAAGATGCATACTCTTGCTCCAAAGGGTTAAGAGTGTGGGAAGTTAGGTAAACATTCTAGTCTTCATCACCATCATTTTCATGTGTATATTCCTCTGGTATTGACTGAGTTGTTACACAATGTTCTGGGGAATGTGGTGCATAACAGACTGAACACCATGGGCTCTTATCTACCATATATGCTCCCTTTATTTTTAGTGGATCCGGTGTTTCCTTATTCCTTGGCCTATCACCTACCGGCTTCCCATCCTTCCAATTGGTATTATAAGGCATGTCATGCAGCCTTGGTCTCTCATTCCTATATGTGTTCTCTTGCCTATTTGGGGGAACATATTGGGGAATTCTAGGATTTTCCCTTTTAGAAAACATCCCTACAACTTTTCTGTTATTTTCTATAGTTAAGGCTATCTTTTGGGCCTCAGCCAGATTCCTAGGACCTCTATTTCTTAATTCATATCCTATCTTGGGGTCAAAGGCCTTCAAATAGATACTCAAGGCAACAGGGCCAACCAACTTGGATGTATGAGGTATTTTATTGTGTAATTTAACAAACCTTTGGTTAAAATCAAAGGCTAACTCATTCTGATGTTTTTGAATTGTCACTAACTCATGTAATGCAAAATCTGATGCACACTGATTTCCATATTGTTGAAGAAACTGGTCATGAAATACTTGGATGGAATAGATGGATGATGTTGGGAGACTATTAAACCAATCTCTAGCATCCTCGATCAGTGACATCATAAATAGTCTCATTTGTACATCCTCATACTGCATGTCCAAGTCCTGAATGACTGCTTTAAAATTTCTCAAATGTTCCTCAGCCGTAACTGCATTACTTCCTGTGAATTTAGGAACTAAGTTTCTCCAATTGTTGTCCAACGGGTAAGGATATATCTGAAACCTAGCTAAATCAAATTGCCTAATCATAGTTGTGCATTGTGGGGGAGGATTTTGGTACTGTTGGTGTTGGTAGAGTAGGTTATTATTTCCCATGTATTGATGGCCTTGTGGGGGTATATACTGCTAATAAGGAGGTGGCTAAATATTTTGGTGTTGTGGTGGAGCATTTTTGTTTCTATTATGATTCCTTGGTGGATTTTGGTGGGCTTGTGGGGAATTTGATGGCTTCCTATTATTGTTCTTATGAGGAGGGGTATATTTGGGTGAATTAGCCATTGGTGTTTTGATTTGAGCTTTGTGTAACTTCATCCTTCTTAATTCTTCCATAGCTTGAAGTTGTTGCTCATACTCCACCCTTAACCTTTCTACATTTTGTTTCATATGCTCCCACTATAGATCTTCCTCGTCTTGTGCCATGAGTTCATGATTTTCCTCAAACGTTTCATCATACTCAAGTCTTTGTTCGCGTTCAAACTCTCTCCTCTTTCTAGCTTCAAATTCAGCCATGTGCTCAGCAGCTTTCTCAGGGTCCTCTGGATAGGAGTGATTTCTCCTTCCTTCAGGAGTATGGAGTTCTTTAGATGGGCTCTCTTGGTTTGCAAGTGTATCATATGAATTGTGTGTTTCTAGTAACAACATTGATGCTTTGTTTTTTGTTGTTGTGTCCAATTCGTCAAACACTTTCTTGCTCTGGTTATTTTTGTGATTTGACTTTCCTTTATTATCAGGACCATCCCCCTCCTTGTACAAAGATCTCCTTCCTTGCATGTTGTGAGAGACTGTGATGGTCTGAACTCTATGTTGATTCCTTTCTAACTTGTATCTTATTGTATCAGTTTCAATGTTTTTATTCATTCAGAGTCGCCACCCACTTTTTCTAAAAGTGAGAAAAGATTTTGTGGTTATCTTACCCAGTAGAGTTGATTTCTTTCAAATTTTACTTATGGTTTTCTATAATGACTTTATATGGAAAGGTTGTCTACTACCAGACAATTCTTCTAGTTTTTTCCCTAGTAGAATCGCCAATTCGTTGGGACTCAAAAACGCTGGTTGAATGTACCACAAGAGGTTGCCACACTCTCACTATGTTTTTGGTCAACTAACAAGGCCAACCAATATGGTTGAACCCTCTACTCTTAAGGCTCTACTAAACCTAGGCAGGTGCACCTATATGAGCAACATAGATTTTTAATTTATGTTTCCTACTTGATCTAACTATCCACAAATGGCAATCTAATAGTGGAAAGATATGATCCTAATTTGGTACAAATTGTATATGCAATATCAAGGTATATGAATTAATATGTTTAATTAAGAGATGTCAAATTGAAATGGATAAAACTAATGAAATGAGAATAAGGGAGACCAGTGCCTTATTGGGTAAAAACGGAGTCAAAATAAAAGTTTTAGATAAATGACCTCTATCTGGCAGGGATTCTAATTATTTGGCATATGATATTTAGTCTATAACTTGTATAAACATGCAGTTGTTGTAATTATCAAACTCTTCTTAATGATCCAAATGATAATTCCAGATTACTGTGAATGACTTGGAGGAATTAGTCTTTACTTGAAAGAACCAACCAATCACACCACACAAATACAACAAATGTGTACTGATAAACTGAGAATATACTTGATATGTCAATTTAAATAACAGAGAAATATCAACCTTGGAGACAATTTGATAATATTTCAGTTAACTTAAACAACTAATTGAAACCAGAATAGCGCCACAATATCAAATTTATTTCATTTGATCCTTCAAAATTTATACATGCATCATAGTCTCCTTGAATATCATTCTGAAAATACTTACAGTGATTTTCCTATTCTAAAAATCTCTTCCTTTCCGAAATCTCCCTATTCTAAAATCATTTATACATCAAATTTGAAGAGTCACAACCCTTCACTGCTCTAGTAAGACCATTTGAAATTCTACAACAGAGATTTAAAATATTTAATTATGTTGCCTCTCAGCAAATTAAATATTTCATACAATAGTTATGCCTTCGATTTTTCATTTTATCCTTTCCCGCTTGTATTTCTTATCTTATTGGCACTTTTATACTTTACGTTGCCTTTATCTTTATCTCCCCATGGTTTTCATTGTTTTACCGCTCTACCATGGGTTTGACTTTTCTACCTGCAGTATCGCAGTGCTTGACCACTGACTACTTTGGCTTGTTACTTCCTCCTACCGCCTTATCGCCACGGTTATCTCTGCTTTTACTACAATCACCACGATTTATGCTCTGGCCGGTTACGGTATGGCAGTAACCGTCATTGCTACCCGCTAACAGTTTACCATACTACCACGGTCATTGTTTTAGCAGCTATGGTATGGTGGTAACCGCTACCCCTCTGCCACTTCACTGCCTCGCTGCTCACCATGACGGTTATCTCTGTGTCTACCACACTACCGCAGTCATTGGCTTGACTGCCAATGGTACTGTGGTCGCCATTCCACAAACCGCTAACTATTCTCCCTTTAGTTACCACAATCACCACGGTCTATGTCATTGTCGATGGTGGTAACGCAGTGCCTATCTTTACCGCTAACTTCACTACTACCGCGGCCATTTTTCTGATAGGTCACGGTACCGCGGTGCCATCTGCTAACCGTTAACTAACTGCTACTGCCAACTGTCTTTTCTTGCTCGCCCAATGACTGTTTTGTCGTTGCTTATTAACCGTCCACCACAACCATCGCGGTCTATGAGATGACCACCGGTGGTATCGCGGTGGACCTCCTTCGATGTTTTTCGACTGCTACCACGGCCACCGCGGTCTATGGTTTAACCATGTGCGGTATCGTGGTAAGCACTTTATGCCTTCCTGTTAACTGCTACTGCCATATCGCGGTTAAATTTTGGGAGACTGCGGTAAGGCGGTAAACACATAGAAATGAAAATTTTAAGGGAGCGATGAAGGTGTAAGGTGCATATGAATGGCATAAATATTTTTAAAGGAAAAATTAGTAAATCAATGAGTGTAAATGGGTGAAAAACCTTATGGATTTTATGGGAAATTATGGGGAAAACCTTAGGGTTTTAAATGGGAATTTCTGGGTTCTAACAATAGGTATAGGCATTGACAACCAAGAGGGACTAGGAGCATCAACTTCGATAGACCACCGAGATGCAGTTGGCACAAGATGTCAGGTGGTGCTAGCAGTTGGAGACTATGACAGCTGCAACACAGGGGAAGATAGTGTCTACCTGATTGTACAAAGAGGTTGTGACTGAGGCGGCATATGATTGCATGCACTACCATCGCAATATCCCATAGGTGTTGATGTAGCCATATTTCTCACAAAGGAGTGGGGAACATCCCCAAGTCGAGGATCAATCAGAGAGACAACCTGGTGAGGGGAGCAGCCATCTGGGCTAGCTCGCTTGTATAGAGACACTTTTTTTATTATCGCCTGATTCTTTTATATAGATATACCTTCATGGTCTCCTTTTTGATAGCCTCATGGATATTGTATTTTTTATCGATATACATACACTGACTTAGATATTGTACCCTGACAGGCATTATTTGATATATAATATACGAGATGATATGGATTTATGATGCGATGTGTTCGTTTATTTCATGCTTATGAATGTATGGATGCACTTTGATATGATGTGATGTAATTTGATGATATATGCTTATGTATGGACTCAATTTATTTAAATATGTGATGTAATGCAATGCAATGTATTGATGTACTTCTTTTTCAGTATCTTTTCATGATATGATATGCAGATGTTATGCTTATGCAAATGATATGGATGCATTAATTTTGTGTATTTTCTTATGCATTTTTATGATGATGATGTATGCATATGTAGATGTATGAATGGATAATGCAGATTCTTATGCTTATGACATGATAATGTGATGTATGTTAATGATATGTGTGCAACAATTTAAGATGCTTATAATAACAAATCTATACTATTCATCGCAACTTAAATAATAATGATGATGATGCAAGATGTATGTTTTATGATATGCTATGATTATGTGAGATATATGCGTGTTGATGATTTATGGATGCAGGATGGATGCATTGGATGATGTTTTTGTTGACTGGCATGATACCAGGTTAGTGTGGAGAGAAGATAGAAGAAACAAGATGATTTGACCATTGATTTTGATGATTTATTCAAAAGATCCAACAAGTCTATGATCCACCGAGACTTTATTAGAGATGGTGATGAGAAATGCATGATGATGATGATGGTTTTCTCATATCTAGGGATTGGGATTTTCCGTCATTCCTTATTGTTTTGTATAACACATAGACACGATGCATCAAGGTATTGATAACCAAGATGGCGTTGTATCTAGTGTAATGGACTTTGAATCTATAAACAGAAAGGATAGTTCTTGTTCACACCTTGACATACATAAACCTTGTTGGAATGTAAGTTAGAATTTTTAGAATATATCAGACCAAAGCATCAGCAATAGTCAATAATCAACCCCAAATGACTTCCCTACACACAACTAAGCAAGTATGTGCCGATATTATTTTACAAGAGTACCCACAAGCATAGAAAATGAAAGATAATGATTGATGACCCATTCCTTTATCTCTAAATCAATTTGATAGACATCATCGAGAGGTCCTCAGAATGGGTCAATAAGATAAATCATAAGAAAAGATCAAAGGCAAACAGTTAGTGTTGTTTATATCTCTTGCTAGTTTAAAAGGTAGCAATGGTGATTTCAGATGTTGATGTCCATTGTAGGAAGGATACATCCTAGGGCATGTTGATCAAATGGTTTGATTAGGATGATGATTTTTGATAAGACGTTGATAAAAACTTCACTGACTCATTTTGCTATGATTTAGACTTTAGATTTTGACACTTAGGTTCTCACTTTACAACTTCTGACACTTGTTTTCTATTTGTTTTGCCAAAGGTTGAAGGTGATGATTGATTTATTATGGATGAAGGTTTATTGAGGGTGAAAGCAAGGAGGGATGGATGGTTTTGGATTTTTTGAAATATTTCAATGTTTTTGGTATTTTTGAAAATGTTTTGAGGTTATTTTTGGTCTTTTTGAAATTTTATGTGAATTTTTTTGTTTTCAATTATTTTAGGTTTTTTAGGGTTTTCTCTAAGATATTTGATGTTTTTTAGGTCTTTTGAATGTTTTATAATGTTTTGGGCTTTTCAATTTCTAGATGTTTTTGTGTTTTTTGAGATATTTGAATGTTTAGGGGTTTTTCGAGAGTTTCAACCAAGAACCTAACCTAAAAGACCTATCCTAGGGGCCTCGAGGGCTGATCAAAGATGAGCCTTGCCTACTTTATACACACAGAGACCACATAGTTTGACTAACTCAACTTATTGAAGATGAGATATTAACAATTGATGGGATGTTAGTTTATTATGACAGACTCTTGAAGGATTGACCTAGGGTGTCTTGGGGGCACATCAATGATGCCCTTGCCTACGTTCAAGCTCAGAGACTCGTAGTTCAACAACAGGTACACTATTTTTGGATTTTTGATGTTTTGATCGTTTTAGGGATTTTGATGTGTTTTGAATGTTTTGGATTTTAGTTGTACAAGATTTTGATGTTTTTGGATTTTGATGGGGGATTTTTTATTGTGATTTCCAATAACCTTAGGATATACAAGAACCCAATCTTATCCATAATGAATTTACCTTGTTATGATAATATAGACTACCTCAATATAGGCAGGACAAACTAACCTTAAGAGTATGCAAAGTAGTACAAGGGGATATGATACTTCACAAGATCAATCTATGATAAGGACATGGATGGGGGTGGAATAAATATGATGAATGATGTGGTGGATGGACGATGATGCAAAGAGTGATAGGATAAAGAGCCAAAGGATAGATGGAGGTGCTTTATTTATGTGAGGCACCTGTTTGCTAGGTTTTCACAAAGGTACTGGCCCAAAGCACCATCGAAGTGGTTTTCACTAGAGGATGATTTTTTTCTTTACTTTTTCAATCCTTTTTCCTTTCTTTTTGGATTTTGATCATTTTTTTATTTTTTTGGTATTTTCAGATTTATACCCTTCAAAACTAGGCATAAATTTTTTTAAGATGCAAGTTGTTGGTTGGTTCCTGCAAGGGTTCACCTTCAGGTGTTGAAAATTGATGTCATCTTGATCTATACCTTGTTGTGATGACAAAGGGACCCAACTAGTTAGGCTCAAACTTTCCTTTACTATCCTAATCTGGAAGATTTTTTTGATTCTATTTGAGAACAAGATCCCCTACCTGGAAAGATTGAAATTTGATCTTCTTTTAATAGCTTCGTTTTAGTTAGTTTTGATATACTTGAAAGTGATTAAGAGCATCAAGACGATGCTCATCTAGGAATTCTAGCTCATTCAATTGAGATATTTTGTATTCTTCATCAGTGATCAACTTGTGTAGTGACACTCATAGTGATGGGAGCTCAACCTCAATAGGTAGAATGGATTATGATCCATAGACCAAGGAGAATGGGGTTGCACTTGTTAGCGTGCAGATACTAGTTTGATAAGCCTAAAGAGTGCTATTTAACAGTAGATGTTAGTCACAACCAGCTTCATTGATCATTTTCTTTAGGATTTTTAGAATGGTCTTGTTTGTAGCCTCAACTTGACCATTGCCCTGGGGGTAATACAGGGTAGGAAATCGGTGTTGGATTTTGAATCTTTGACATAGATCTTTTGCATCCTAATTTTTAAAGGGTATTTTGTTGTTTGAGATAAGGGTTTGTGCAACACCATAACGAAAAATAAGGTAATTTAGGATAAACTTGGCAATTTTCTTCCCTTTTATGTAAGTCATCATAATGGCTTTCACCCACTTGGTAAAGTACTCGGTGGTTGTTATGATAAACTTGTGGCCATTGGATGAGGTTGGAGTGACATTTCCTATGAGGTCAAGCACCCACTACGAGAAATGCAAAGGTGTGATCATTGGTTGCAACTCCTGAGATGGAGCATGAATCAAATCTCCATGTTGTTGACACTGGACACATTTATGCACATATTGATGGGCTTCTCTTTCCATGGTTGGCCAGTAGTACCCCATCCTCAATAGTTTCTTAGCTAAAGTCATACAACTAGAATGGTAACCACATATGCCATTGTGTCCTATCAAATTAGTTAAGGCTTCCTCTTGGTTAAGACATCGTAGTAGTGTCCCTTCGATGCTTCAACGATAAATAGTATCACCTAGGATCATAAATCAGGATGCCTTTTTGACAAAGGTCTTTTTATGGTTGGAGATGATATCAGATGGGAGGGTTCCTTTGCCTAGGTAGATGAATATGTCATGATACCATGGGGATCTAGGACCAACAATTACACACACTAATTTAGATTCAATGATTTTGAAAGTCGGTATGAGAAGTTGTTCTACCAATAATTTGCATTGACGTCATTGTTTGGCATTTCTAACATTGATCAAATTGTTACCATGGTGTCTGTTGCTCTATTGTTCATGTGGGGAATCTACTCAGAAGTTATGTCAATGAAAATTTCCTTGAGATTATCTACCATATTTTTGTAGGGAGTAAGCTTATTGTCCTTAGTTTTATAGTCATCATTGACTTGGTTAATAACCAGCTGTGAGTCTCCATATACTTTCATCTCTTGTATTTGCCATTGAACCATTGTCCTTAGACCTATGTTAGGGCTTTGTACTCAAAAATGTTGTTAGTGCATGGGAATGATAGCATTTATGACTTTGGGATGCAATCACCTTGAGGGGTGATGAAAATAATTCCTTCTCCTGATCCATGTTGGGTGAACGATCCATCAAAGTACATTTTCCATTGGTCGGTTAGATTGACAAGGAACAGTGATTCATCAGGGAACTTAGATATGAAGGGGTTCTCAGCATAGATAGGTGTGTCTCCTAATTATTCCACGATCACTTGTCCTTTGATTTCCTTGTGCTCCATGTACTTTATGTTAAATTCAATCAATATCATTACCCATTTGGCCATTCACCCAGCGAGAGTTGCTTTAGATAGAAGGTATTTCAATGGGTCGATCTTTGCAATAATTTTGATTTGATGTGACAACATGTAGTGTCTAAATTTTTGTGAGGAAAATACCAATGCTAAGAATGCTTTATCAATGGATGAATATTTCATTTCATAGCCCACCAAGGTCCTGTTAATGTAATAGATGGCCCTCTCCTTTCTATTTTCATCATGTTGTGCTAAAAGAGTGCATAGTGCTATTGATGTTGTTGAGATATACAGGACCAATGGTTTATTTGGTATTGGTGGCATGAGCACTAGAGGTTTCAATAGGTAGTTCTTGATTTGTTGGAAAGCTTTATCACACTTCTCATCCCACTTGTAATTTATGCATTTGTGGAGAAGATGTGAGAAAGGATGGATTTTATCTAATAATTGTGCTATGAACCTTCTGATCGACTATAATATTCCTTGTAACCCTCTCATATACTTTAGTTTTTGCGGCGGTTCCATGTCCAAGATGGATTTTACTTTTTCTGGATCAATTTCTATCCCTCTTTTTGAGACGATATAGCCAAGAAGTTTCCTTGATGTAACCCCAAAGACACACTTTTTCGGATTCAACCACACCTTAAAATCTTGAAGTATGTTGAAAATGGGTCCTAATACTTCTATGTGTTCATTCCTTTTCCTTGATTTTTCCAAAATATCATCCACATAATCTTCAACTATTTTGTGTTTCATGTCATGAAAGATGAGGCTCATTTCTCTTTGATAGGTTTCTCCTACATTTTTTAGCCCAAATGGCATCACTTTCCAGCAATATTTTCCCCATTAACAAGTGAATTTAGTTTTATTTTGATCCTCCTTGGTGATCATGATTTGATTGTATCCTAAAAAACCATCCATGAGTGATAGAATTTCATGCTCAGCTGTTAAATCCATAATGATGTCAATGTTAGGAAGAGGGAAATCATCCTTTGGTCATGCCTTGTTTGAGTCTCTGAAATTCGTGCATATTATGATGCCCCCATTGGGTTTAGAGACTGGTACTAGGTTTGAAACCCACTCAGGACAATCTATTGGTTGGATGAATCCAACGTCAAGAAGCTTTTGTAACTCTAGTTTAACCAAGAGTGATATATGAGGGTACATCTTCCTTAATTTTTGCTTGACTGGTTTGGATTTAGGATAGACTTCTAAGTGATGCACAACTATTTCTAGATCAAGCCCCGGAATATCAGTGAATGACCATGAAAATTTGTCTCTTAGCTCTTTTAGGAATTTTGCTAGGTTTCATTTTTCTTCCTCCAGCAGGGATTCAACATATAAAGTGATCTTGGGTGCTTCTCTTGTTCCCACATTGACTGGAGTGGCTATTTCTGCTAGTATTATTGATTTCTTTGGATCCATTACACTAAGGGGGATATTGAATCCCTCATACTTGGGCACCTTGGAGAGATTTTCACCCTCGAATACGTCCTTACTTTTAACTATTTTAGGATCAGAAAGTGTCAGAGTGTGGTTTTCACTTAGAGATTTGCATGTTAGTTGCATTTCATTAAATTTGTGACTGAAGGATTCAATCATCTCCCCATAATACACCCCTGTGTCAAGATCTATGTAAAAATATGGTTTGTGATCTGCCCATGGTAAGTTGTCATGGAGTCAAATAAATTCTAAGATCACTTCATTGTTTTTGAATAAATCTAGAATCGTTGGTCCTTGTTGGTCCAAGTTAATGAGTTGTGGGTATACTAGGCGTATTTTAGTCAATTGATTTCTTGAAGCAAATGATTTTGTGGATATCATAAAGAGGGAGTTCTCAAATAAATCAGCAACATCAAGGGGAAAGTCATCTAAGGTCGTATCATGTGATGTAGGTAACCAAGAGGAAGCCTCAACACATTTAGCAGAAGTTCCTTTGCCAATAAGGGTGACCTTGCTAGTAGTACAACCTAGGCCTAGATTCCTTAAGAATTTCTCAAGAATGATGGGTTCTAGAAAACCATTATCATTTTTTCGTACCTTCTCATTCTTATTATATCCCCATCCCTTCATTAGCTGCAAGCCTTTATTGTCATCTTCCATCGGAAGAACAAGAACAAGTCATTCATCCTGATAGAGTTTAGAGACATCCTCCTCATTGATATCTTCTTGGTTTAAATCCTCCCACCTGGTGAAGGTAGTAGTTGCCATCTTGATTTTTTCGGCCTCGTTGTTGCTATATGTGGGTTTCCCATGGGATTGAGGAGAAAGAGGTAGCTCTCCTAAGACAAAGGTATTCTTCATTAGCTTATAGTTTTCACAACCATCATCTTGGATCACTGCTTTGATATCAGGGATGTTCTGCACAATAGGTATTTTCGTTTTTGAGGTTGATGCAAGGGATGACGGGTCAACAAATGAGGTAGAAGGTGTAGGCCCTTCATCATTCTTGGGTATTTTGGGTATCTTATATAACTTGGATCCAAGGTTCTTGCAGTAGTAAAAGGGCTCAAGATCTCCATGGATGGTAATTTTTTTGCATTCAAAAGGAAACTTTACACATTGATGATAGATCGAGGCTACAACTTTTAGGGCATGGATCCATGGTTGGCTAGGTAGGAATTTGTAGGGAACATAAATGTCTAGCACTTGGCGCGTAGTCTCTATAAAGATGGGCCCCACTTGGATAGGTAATGCGATGATTCCTTGTGATACTCGCTCTTGGTTTTCATATGCTTTGATGGTGGTACTCTTTGTTTTCTCAATAGTATCCTTTGAATAGCCCAGGTTCTTGATCAACTGAAGGGTACAAATGTTCAAACTAGCACCTCCATCTACTAAGACTCTTTTGACCTTGTTCTTATGAATGAAAACCTCAAGGTGTAAATCATGGTTATGAGATGGTTGTGATGGTAGGTCTTGTTTTGAGAAGGTGCGAAGATGATTAGCGATATGCCCTACCATAGCTTGAAATTGAATTGTATCAATATCCTCAGGGACAGATGATTTTGACAAAGCTTTCTCCAAGATTTCCCTATGTGTGGGTGATAGCCTCAATAGTTCTAAGATTGAAATCTGAGTGGGGGTCTTCTTAAGTTCATCGAGGAGATTGTACTTGCTGGGATTTGATGCTAGAAAAGTAGATTATGCCCTAGATTGAGATGGGAATCCTTGGATTGTGATTTTGCTACATCATGTGGTGACTCCAAACTCTACACTAGGCCCTTTGACGGTGACGATGGTGATGACACTATCACAGGAAGCGACTACATTGGAATAGGTATGTTGCACATTTGTGTAATCCTTAGAATTTTCATTGTTGTTTCCTTTGCTATGATCTAGAATAGGGTTCTTGTATATCTTAAGATCCTGATTCTCGGCTGGTACCTCAACATATATGGTTCCGTTCTCTATATATATTGGATAATATTTTTGAGCCTCATGTAGTTTTTTGTTTTTTGTCCTTTGATTTTTTGAAAGTCACAAAGATCATTCGCATTGTACTAGGATGGTTTCTGTTATGTCTCTTTGTAGTTTTCAAATTTGGGAAGCATTATCAGGTTTGACTCTACCAGCTTCTTCATGATGGTCTCGATGGGTTCTGATAACTATGAGTACTTGCATTTAGGATAGTTGTTCTTGTTAGGGGTTCATCTTTGTTGCATTTCAGTGTTGTTGATCTGATTTTTCTAAGGAGGTGTTGTTTGCTGCACAGTTGGTTGAATGTTAGCAACTTGGTTTTTGTTTGGTCTGGAAGCACTTAGGACTACCTTATCATCTACCACACCATCATTTGTTACATTTTTGTTCTTAGCCCAAACACAAGGCTTGTTGTTTGAACTAGTTAATGGTAGGTTTTCTTTGTAAGCTTGAGTATTTCCCTGTGAGATTAGATCTCTCTCGATGTTAAGGGCTCTAGGGACAAGCTCGTCATAAGATGTGATGCACTACATTTTCAAGTGGAAGGATAAATCTGGGTCTATATTTGCTATGATTATCCCCACTTGTTTTTAATTAGGAAGAGGCCACTTTCTCTTACTATATCTTTGTCTCCATCATTACAAGAAATTATCGAAAGATTCTCCTTTGTTTTGTCTAAGAGTATACAATTCTTCTAGACTTACATCCATGTTAAGGTTAAAGGAGAATTTATCTATGAACTTATCAGTGATTTCTTGGAAAGTTTTGATACCAGGAGGTAGTTGAGGAAACCAATCCATGGAAGAACCTATTAAAATTCAAGGTAAGAGGTGCATTAAATAAGAATCATTGTAGCCAACCTCCATACAGATGATGTTAAACTCTTTGACATGGTCCATAGGACTTCCTCTCCCTTTGTATTTATCGATTTGGGGATTTCAAAGCTGAGAGGGAATGGTACGATTGTGATTTTTCAATCAAATAGATAGGGACATTGGTTCTATGTATGTGGCTTCTTTGTCTTGCCCATCCAAAGATCCTGCATTTCTTGGGACAACACCTTAAGTTGTTATGCTATATCGTCTTGCAGATTTTGTAGAGGAACATATGTTGGGATGAAGGATGGGTTGTATATGGGATTTTGATATGATGATGTGTTGTATGGGGTGTATGGTGGTTTGAGATTCTATGAAGGTGATTATAGTTTTGATGTATATGTTCCTAACACATTTTTATTGGTGATGTTCTGTTGAGGATTATAGTAGGAACTTTTTTGTTGTTATTGTTGTTGGGCATATTGTTGAGCTAGTAAGACTTGTTGTTGTTGTGCCACAAGGGCTTGTTGTTGGGCTTGATGTTATTGTTGTTCCACAAGGGCTTGTTGATGGGCTTGGTATTGTTGTTGTGCTGCTAGGGATTTTTTTTGGGCTTCTTGTTGTTGTGTCACTAAGGTTTCTTAATGTTGTTGTTGTTGTTGTTGTTGTGCTAAGGTTTATTTTTGTTGTTGTTGTTATTGTTGGGTTGTTAGGGCTGCTTGTTGTGCTGCTAATGTTGCTTGTTGTTGGGCTTGCTATTGTTGTGCTACTTGTTTTGATGCTAAGGCTGCTTCTTTTTTTTGTTGTTGGGCTGCTATGCCTGCTTGTTGTGCTACTAATTTTTATTTTTGTTGGGCTTGTTGTTGGATGGCTTGCTGATAAGCTTGTTGTGCTTGTTGTAAAGCTAGGGCGTGTGCTTGAAATGTAGGATCAGTTGGTTGTTGGGACATCTGTGATGGATTGTGATTGTTGATATTTTGAGTGGGTAGTGGATTGGTGATGAGAGGTTGTGGATTCCCTTGGTTTAACATTCCTTGTAAGATAGTGGATTGAGGAAGAGGATTGTATGTTTGAGGTCCCATTTGATTTTGCAAGGTGAAGGGGACTGTGGGGAAAGATGAGGATGGTGACATTAGATTTTGAGATGGTAATGAGACACTAGGACCTTAAGTCCATTGATTAAAAAGGTTCCCTTGTCCCATGTCTTGAGGATTTCCTTGTGTTAGGGATGTGGACAAGGTATTACCTGGACTGATGGGATTTGTGACCAAAGGATTGTTTTGAGATGGGTTGATAATGGATGGGATGGATGTGTTGTGTGAAGCCAATGGTATGGATGAACCAGTTGGAGGATTGGATAGAGATGTCCCTATTTTCATTGACTTTGTGTTATGGTGTTGGCATGCCCTTGTGTGCTGATTTAAGGCACGTGGTCCATATTGCTTTGTGTGATGGTGGGAACACTTGTGGTATTCATGGGTATGGATGAAGAGGGGTGTCCTCGATATGTGGAGGTTGTTGTCGAGTAATGAATTGCAAGGGTTTTATATGGATGTGGGATCTTCGAGAATGGGAGGAGCACCAAAGGTAGGTGTCCAAGTAGTGGTTTGGGATGGAGGATTGGTATCGAGGGTACCCACAAGTGTGTTGCTTTCAAATGGAAGAGTCGGACCAAATTCCTTGGCAAGACTAGTTGCAAGACTATGAATGGATGTTTGATTTAGCCCTAGCGATGGGGTTGTGAAGCCTTGTGTCAAATTTTGTGCAAAAAATGATGGGGAAATTGGAGCTACGTTTTCTAAGGCTTGATGTTCCCTAATATCCTCCCTAGTAAGTTCAAATGGGTTTTTTGTAATGTCTTCAATCTCATATGGCCCTAATGGATATGATAGTTTTGATAGGGTAACTTGACTTCTTGGATCAAATTCTAGAGGATTTGGATCAATTGAGGTAAATGTGACTTTGGTTTTCTCCATGATTCTCTTGTGTTGTGATATTGTCTTTACCATAAATTTTGGGTCACCTATTAGAGAGTTATGTTGAGATTTGTAATGTTTGAAATGTCTAGTTGAATCAAATCTAGGTAAAAAGGATGCTCTAAGTCTTTTTGGAGAAATGATGATAATGGGGGATGAAGATATGGATGATGTGGCAAGTGATCTTTGCAAACATTTTGGGACAACACTTTTGACTTAAGAGTTTGATTTTTGATGTTTGGATAAAGGATGTTTATAAACATGGAAATACTTAGGGTAGACTTGTGACCTTCAATATAAACTAGTTCAAAGATGATAACTAACTCAACTAAGTGCATGGAAAATGATACATTTCACATACAAATTAATTAAGTTAGGAGTTGGTTTGATAGATGTTCAAGTCAAAAAGTGTTGTTGTATTCAATTTTTTTGCAAAGTTTGATGAAGTGAAGGATGAAATTTGATGAAGGGGTGGATGAAATTTTTGACCCAATGTTGACCTAGAGTGAACCTTTATTTGATAAGACCAAGGTGGTGAGAAATATGATAGACCTCTAAAGTTTTCAAATCCTAAAGAACCAATGTTTTAGATAGGTTCATTATCATGAAAAAGACCGTGATTTTAACCGAAAAAGAACATATACAAGTCTAGATTGTTCCTTGAAACACATTTTTAGAAGTTGTATACAATCTTGTTTCTATTTTGGTGAAGTGCTAAAAGGTATTTTTTGAGAACTTTTGGAATAATATGTCTAAGTTTGAAATGCCGACCTATAGACCTTCTCTTGGGGATTATGATTTTGTGTGAGATCATTTAGAGAAGTCTAAATATATGGAAGAAGAAAGGATATTTATTGCCACGCGGGTGTTGGTAATAGGGGCCTTCCAACCTCAATATTGGTTTGTTCCTCTTCTTCATCTAAGATATTCATTATGTTTCTCCACTAAGTTGGTGTTTCTTTCATTTCAAAAGTGAAGCTTCTCAAACTACTGATTATATCAGTTTGTTCTCCTTCAATGAGCTCAAAGTTTGGTTGAATGATAGCAGGTGTAAGGCCGGGTTGTTCAATGGGAGTGATCGGTCTCCAAATGGTCATGTGGGGTTCAATTTTTTTAATTTATCTTGCTTAAGTGAGTTTATTTTACCACAAACTCTTGTCTTGATTAAGTTTTCAAACTAAATTTCTATGTCAAAAACATCATAAATTTCACAAGGTCCATTTTGTGAAAATCATGAGGTTGAAGCCATAGTTGCTTATGTTGACTTTAGGAAGTATGGATTGAGATATAAGTCAAGATATTTAGAAATCTCTAAGGATAGAAATCCTTAGGACAAGCATTAATATTAAGGCTATTTCAAAAGGTATCCATACTTAGACCAAAGGGTTTGAAATTTTGAGGAAGATTGTGAATGTTTGTTTGCAACGTTTTGGAACCAAGCAATGTATTAAAATGACTCACAAGAATTTACCATCCTAGGTTCAGAAGATACTAGTTTTTGAATCCCCACTTGGATTTCTCCAAACACTAAGACAATGAAAATAGCTAGAGATTTGGCGACACTGGCTCCCCTCCATGACACACACTTCTCGAGACCACCAAATCTCAAAATCCTAAAGATCCAAAGATCTTAAGGATTTTTTTTTATCAACAATTAATAGTAAAAATGTAGGGCGGCTTCGGAATGATTGTTCTTGCACCAACAAGCATAAATTTTTTTGGCTTCTAAACAATGGTTCTTAGTAAGGGCTTTCGTTCAAGGTGGCCATACACGTGAAAATATTAGCTCAAGATTATTTCAATCAAGAGGCCTCCCAGTCCCTTCCTAAGAAGATATTTTCACATATCACATAGATACTAAGGGTGAAACTTGTTAGTATGACACATCTGTAGCTATTGCTTATGACTTTCATCACAAACACATTTTTATACAGCGACTTGAAAGAGCTTGGCTTTAGCTCATTACTGCTTGGGTTGTTCCCTCCTTTTGAATCAAGGAGGTAGGCCCTTCTAAAGATAAACAAAAGAAAGGAATTACATTTATAGTTAGATCTCCCAATTCGCATGAAACAAGGAGAGAGCTCACACCATGCCTTTTCCCTGCACTAGCATGGGGTTCATTTTTAATCCAAATTGAAAGATGTGGGTGATTATACAAAATGCAAGGAATGTTTATGATTCTAAAGATCGCCGAGTGGAACAAGAGAAGTGCATACACATTCATTAACAAAGATGTAAATCATAAAACATAGAAAACTGTATAGGCACCAATTTTTACCGCTTACACAAATTCCCCTTTTACACTTCCTCACCTTAGAAAACCAAATCCGAAGGAAAAATTCCACATTAGCAAGTTGACTTCATTCCACTTGGCGTTCATCTTTTGCATCGGTAGAAGAATAAATATCGAGGATTCCCATGTGCCATGCAGATGTTTGCATAACATGCTTATGTCCCTAAAAAATTCCAGCATCTGAATTTGGCAAAGGAGTTACACTTCCTATTGGAAAAAAATTGTAACGTCCCTCTTCAACCAGCCGACCTGAAAATGACTCTTTCCCTCCCATTTCAGTCTTGAAATTCCTATCTTGCTCATTCAATCCATATTTTGAAAAATTCTTGACCACTTTGTAAATCTTCAAGAATTCATCTCACTTCCATCACTTAAAGCAACACTTTGACACTCCATAGTAGCAGCAACAACACTCCATAAACTCCATAGAGAAAGTGTGGAACAAGCCATTGCAGCAGGGGCTTGAGGTTCTGCAACACCTCCCCTTACCATAGTTGAGGTTGTGGTGATTGTTCAAGCTCTCTTTCTCCATCATTGGCTATTTAGCTCTTGGTGGAGGCGGTAATTTTTTCACTCTCCTTTACAATTTGGTTGAGTAGCACTTCACTGTTTTGTACTTTTTACTGTGTTCTCTACTTTCTTTTCTCCTTTATCGTATATTTCTCTATCGTTGCTATCTTGGCTATCCATGGAGGTGGAAACACTGAAATGAGGTTCTAACTGATGAAGACCCCTATATATCCCCCAACAATTTTCCCTCTTTCTTGTGTGTAGGTGGGCACGCATTTGGAGCTAGCTAGCGAATGAGCATCTTTGTGAGATAATTTTTGTCACCCTAGTCCTAGTCTACATGTTTTGTCATTTTAGAATCTACTTTGTATACTTTCTCATTATATTTTACCATCTAGATTGAGCTAGCTAGGCTATTAGTAGGTCTTTTTGGTAGTTTTATTGTGTCCACTATTGTCTAGTCGTACGGATGCTAGTGTGCTCGAGAGAAGCTATCATGCCACACTAATGTCTTAGAACTATGTTGTCATCCTCGGATAGAGAGTTGTCTAAGGCATAGAACCAACACATTAAATGGCCTTAAGGCATCTTTACAACCACTTTAAGTGTTTAGAACAACTTAAAGACACTAATCTCTCCAACCTAAGCTACTAATGCTAAGCAACATTAAACTACTAACAATGGAAAAATGTGACCTTAGTCCTAATGACTAATTCACCTAGCCCAAACAAAAACAAGACCATCTAAGGTCTAAAGCAAACATACTCAAAACTCCCTGACTTGGCTAAGGTCAGTTACAAGCCAAAATAACAAAACATGGAGGTTAGCCTAGGTGATCCTACACCATCCTCCCCAAAACAGAAATTTCAATCCACCCTCGGATTGATGAGGCTTGGATCAATCCCCATCTTCTTGAATTATGATTCTTTGATCCACACTGCATCAACATTAGATTAGCCATGCCTCTTGATCAGATGTTCCTTGTACTCTTTGGTTCTAGTCTTCTTGTAGACTTTGGTATCCAATATACCGTCAGCTTGTTGGACTATATCCGAGGGAAGTCTAAGCTCTTCCACATCATGGATGTCTTCATTGGGGCTTTGATCCATGTCTAGTGGTGGTCCTTTGTAATGAACCAAGTCTGCTATATTAAAAACAGGTGACAGGCCACTATCTTGTAGTAGCTCCACTCTAAATGCATTGTTCCCATACTTTGCCAAGATAGGATAGGGACCTATCATTTTCATCTGCAACTTGTGAGGGACTCCCTTCAGTAGTCTAGATTTATTTAGATGTATCATCACTAAGTCTCCCACATTAAACTGAACTTCTCTTCTATGCTCATCCACTTTGGCCTTATGATTCATGGTGTTTTTTGTCAATGTCTTCCTCACTGTGTCATGTATCTCTTGCATTGCATAGGCAAAGTCATGAGAATATCCACTTCCTTTCACTCCATCCTTCAAGTCTCTCAACTCATACACTCCTCTAGGATGAAGGCCATACAATATTTCAAAGGGACTCTTCCCTTTGGATCTATTTATAGTATCATTATAGGCATATTCAGCTTGCCCAATCAACTGATCCCATTGTTTCCCATACTCCTTTGTCAAACACCTTAATAGATTTCCAAGGCTCCTATTAACAACCTCGATCTGACCATCAAATTGGGGATGGTAGGCTGATCCAAAGGACAAGTTGGTGCCTAACCTTTGCCAAAAGGTCTTCCAAAAGTGACTCATAAATTTAGTGTCTCTATCTAATACAATGCTGATAGGTAACCCATGGATTCTTACTATCTCCTTGAAGAAAAGAGAGGTTATTTGGCTAGCATCATTGGTTGTCTTACATGGCACAAAGTGAGCCATCTTGCTGAATCTATCTACAACTACATAAATACTATCCATGCCTTGTCTTGTCTTGGGTAGTCCAACTACAAAATCCATACTCAAGTATTCCCATGGCCTAGTAGGTATAGGTAGTGGTTGGTAAAGTCATGCATTAGAAGAAGTGCCCTTGGCCTTTTGACATACTACACAACTTTCCACATACCTCCTAACATCAAGATTCATCTTAGGCCAATAATAGAACCTTTGAACAAGTTCTTGAGTCTTAGTGATCCCAAAGTGACCACTCAAAGCACCATTATGCTTTTCTTGTATCAAGTTCTCCCTAATGGAGCATTTAGGAACACATAATTGATTTCCTTTAAACAATAGACCACTTTGCAAAGTATACTCAGCATATTTACTATGAAAATGGTTCTTGTATTCAACACATACCTTATAAACATCTGCAAAATCTTCATCATCAGCATATAGATCCTTGAAGTGATCTATTCCCATGCTCTTCAACTGTATTTCTTGAATTGTGAGAACTCTTCTTGACAATGCATCTACTACTTTGTTGAGAACACCTTTCTTATGCTTGATATTGAAGATGTAAGCTTGTAAATACTCAACCCACTTCATGTGTTTGTGGCTCAACTTTTCTTGTGAATTCAGGAAACTAAGTGCTTGATTGTCTGAATATACAATGAATTCTTTGGGAAGCAAGTAGTTCCTCCACTTCCTTAGAGCTTGAACCTTTGCATACAGCTCAAGGTCATAAGAAGAGTACTTCTTTTTGGCTTCACTCAACTTTTCAGAATGAAAAGCTACCGGTCTACCCTCTTGGCTTAGAACAGCACCAATTGCCACATTGCTAGCATCACACTCAACGGTGAAGAGCTTCTCAAAAGTTGGCAACACCAAAACAGGTTGGGTAGATATCCTTTCCTTCAGCAACTCAAAACTCTTGTTAGCATGCTCATTCCATACAAATTTGGTCTTCATGCCTCCTTTAATAGTATCCAACATAGGAGCACAAATTGCACTAAAATGCCTTATGAACTTCCTATAGTATTGGGCAAGACCATGAAAACTTCTTACCTCAGTTGCTGTCCTTGGAGTAGTCCAATTCATGATAGCCTCCACTTTGCTTTTATCCATTTTCAGATTTCCCTGAGATAGCACAAACCCAAGGTAAACCATCTCTATCTTGATGAACTCACATTTCTCCAAGTTGATCATCAGCTCCTCTTCCTGTAGCTTCTTGAAAACCAGCTCTAGGTGTTTGAGATGTTTTCTCTTGTTTTGCTATAGATTAGTATATCGTCAAGATATACCACTACAAATTTTCCAATGTAGTCTTTGAGGACTTCATTCATGAGCCTCATGAATGTGGAGGGGGCATTAGATAACCCAAATGGCATGACAAGCCACTCATATAGACCCTCATTAGTTTTGAAGGTTGTTTTCCACTCATCTCCCTCATGTATTCTTATTTGGTGATAGCCACTCTTCAAGTCTATCTTGCTATAGTATTTAGCTCCACCTAGACAATCCATTAGGTCTTCAATCCTAGGGATAGGGAACCTATACCTTATGGTTATCCTATTAATGGCCCTCGAATCAGTACAAAGCCTCCAATTTCCTCCTTTCTTAGGTGCTAGGACAGTGGGTATGGCACATGGACTAATACTCTTTTTAATGAGACCTTGGTTTAGAATTTCTTGTATTTGCCTAGCAATTTCCTCATTTTGTTGAGGGGTCATTTTGTAAGCTTCCTTATTGGGAAGGGTAGCTCCTAGGATAAGGTCTATCCTATGACTTATGGCTCTTTTAGGGGGTAAAGTTGTTGGTTGTCCATCACTCACTACACCTTGGTAAGTCTGCAGCATGTCTTGAATCTCCCTTGGTAACTCTATCTTCTTGGTCACCTTGCCTTCATCTCCCTCTCTTGGTCTTAACACCAATGCATAACCAATTCCTTCACCTTCTTCCAAAGCTTTTAAGAACTCCTTTTCACTCACCACAAGAACATTTGAACCTGCTATCTTCACTTCAGCATCTTCTAACAGTGATTGAATTTTGAAAGTCACATTGTCCTTCTTGAAAGAATAGGAATTCTTTCCTCCATCATGTATGGCTTGACGGTCAAATTTCCATGGTCTACCTAGGAGCAAGTGACATGCATCGATAGGCAACACATCACACAAGACTTTGTCTTTATACCTCACAATAGAGAACTCCACCCATGCTTGTTCATTCACTAACACATGTTGGCCTTTATTGAGCCAAGTGACCTTGTAAGGATTGGAGTGGGGTATCCTTGTCAACTTTAGTTTGCTGACTGCTTCCTCTGACACAATATTGTCAGTAGAGCCTAAGTCAATGATGACTCTACATACCTTCCCCATTATCTTGCACTTTATCCTAAATAAAGACCTCCTTTGGCTTGGCTCCTCCTTCACTGGCTCCTTGATCAAAGTTCTCCTCATCATAAGGTTCTCACCTTCCTCAAAATTTAATGGAATCTCATAATGTTTGTCTACAACATTTGTCTCCTCATGAACTAGATTAGTTCTCTTGTCACCACCATGTGAAGAACCACCTTTCTCTGGACATCTATAGGCCGGGTGCCCCATTTGGTTGCAATGGTAACATTTCATGTTGGCAAAGTAGTTGCCTCTTCCTCCTTGTCCACCATTTCTTCCTCTAGAGTTAGAGTTATAACTCCTTCCTCTACCACCTCTACTTGAGCTTCCTTCTTGCTGCTCACTGGTTTTTATGTCTCCTTGAGTTTTTGTTTCAGAACTTCTTCCACCATAGCCACCTCTTTGTCCTCTACTATCTTTTCCTTTACCTCTACTTTTGGAGGTTTGCTCTTGCTTCCTTTTGCTTTTCTCTTTTATCTTCAAGGCCATTTGATAGCATTGGTGAATGGTTTTGAAGTTCACTAAGCTCATGTCTTCTTGAATAGACCATTTGAGACCATTCAAATACCTTGCAAGCTTAATACTCTCATCTTCTACTACCCTTGATCTTAAACATAGCTTTTGAAACTCCTCGGTGTAGGCTTGGACATCTAGATCTTTTTGTCTCAGATTGTGTCTCCTTCTATGCAACTAAACTTCATAGTCATCAAGAAGGTAGGTCTGCTTCACTTTGTTTACCATACCTTTCCAAGTAACTATAGGACCTTTTCCATCCTTCTCTCTTTCATTTTGCACAAACTTCCACCAAGTAAGAGCTCAACCTCTTAGTCTAGAATTGGCCACCGTAACTTTTTGTGCCTCTGAGATACCATCACACTCAAAATGGTTCTCAATGCTATCTATCCAATCCACAACTGAATTTGGATCCATTTTTCCACTAAATAGTGGCACACCTTCCAAAGCTTTTCCACTCAATGCTTTTAGTTCCTTTAAGAAAGGTTCTTCAGGAATCACAGGGCCAGGGGTTGGAGCTTCCTCCTCCAACTCTATTTCCTTTTCCCTTGCTTCTTGTTCTTCCTTTTGATCTACTTTGTCTTTTACTCTGTCTGTCATTTCTTGGACTTCATCCAAGAGTTGCTCCATTCGAGCCAACCTTTCTCTTAAGGACTTGTTGTCCTCTTCTTGTTCCTCTACCTTCTTGGCTAATTCAGCATTAGTCACCATGGTTGTGCCTCTCTCTGGTGTATTCTCTCCCACTGATTCAGTAGGCTGCAACATCCACCACAAGCTTGATCAATTCAAGCTCTGATACCAATATGATGTATGTGCTCCTTGGTTTTCTTGCACTTTACTAAGAGACCTAGCTTGTCTCTTCTAGGAACCTAGTCTCCTCTAGGTCTTGATTGTCTTAGGTGATTAACTAAGTCCAATCCTCACTCTTCTCTAAGATCTCTCTCCTCTGTGCTTCACCTTGGAGGACAAACACCATGTGTTAAGTTCAATCCTTCCTTCTCACTTAGAAAACTCTAAGTGCTATCTTCACTCCAACCTCGTTCTTCATTGTAGGGGTGCTTATCCTTGTCAAGACCTTCATAACTTTGTCAATTTGAACCATTACAGAAGGTTCTTCCACTCCATTCTTACCGAGTTCAAGGATTCTCCATTTGAAGACCTCAAAACAGGCCTAATCCTTGTGGTCCTTACCAGTCCCTTTTTACTATTTCTTGCAAAATTCTTCCAAAGACCTTACAAAACTAAAAACATATTCAAGTACCCTTTTGGGATTTTTAAATGGCTCAATGGTTCTTCCGACCTGATAACCTCCATATAGTAGATTCCTATTACCTAGGGTATGTAGGGTTACAAGGCCTAATTTCTAGGAATTCAGTGGTTTCCTTATTCCAACCCCACTCTAATGGATTAGTAGAATCTCCATTCTCTTGTCTTGCCAAGACCTACTCCTAACCCAATTGGAACTGTACTTGGTCGTACTGTACCTCATTCCCCTACAAGAAACCCTTAATGTTTCTCTTCTAGCTCTCTAATCGGGCTCTACTTGCTCGCCTAGAGATCAGTGACTAAAAGAAGCTTCTCCACTCTGTCATGCTTCCTAATTCTAACATTATGTACATTACTGACTCCCCTAACATTCCACCCATCCTTAGGTGTTTCCCAAGAAAATACTTCATGGGGGATTCATGAAAGCACCGACTGGTCAGGACAAGACCAGTAGGAGCTCTAAAACAAAATGACTCAACTAACACTAATGCCTACTCTAGACTAACTTGATTATCCAGTGAAAAAGACCTGTATCTACTATATGAACACAATGTTAACACAAATTCAATGCATTTGATCCATCCATAGTCACATTCACTCAATATCACTCGGTATTAACACCAAAACACAGAATTTGCAGAACTCTCTTTCTCATTCACCAAAGCTTGATTACAAACAAACGACTAACTCTTTTAAAAAACTACTCTCTGCTCCTGAGATTCGAGTCTTGGGTCATATTAGATGCCCACTCCATGATTCTAGGCTAGTTGATTGAATTCCTCCACTTCCTATTCCCAAGGGAATCCAAAGGTAACCGGATTGCATGCAACAAACTATGCAAACTGCCTTATAATATTTGGTATCTTCCTTCATGCCTTGAGCCTATTTCTTAGGACCACCATTCCGTCAAGATCTCGAGGAAACAACACATTAAATGGCCTTAAGGCATCTTTACAACCACTTTAAGTGTTTAGAACAACTTAAAGACACTAATCTCTCCAACCTAAGCTACTAATGCTAAGCAACATTAAACTACTAACAATGGAAAAATGTGACCTTAGTCCTAATGACTAATTCACCTAGCCCAAACAAAAACAAGACCATCTAAGGTCTAAAGCAAACATACTCAAACTCTCTGACTTGGCTAAGTTCAGTTGCAAGCCAAAATAGAAAAACATTGAGGTTAGCCTAGGTGCTCCTGCACCACTAGGAAGGACCTCTTGTACTGGACATATCAAAATTATAAGAAAGGTCGCCTAAGGCCGAAAGTGAGATACCCTCCATCACCTTATGCTATTTTGCATAGGGTGTGTTTAAAAGTTGACATTGACATCACCAAGGCATGTAGAAGAGAAGAAGAGAAGCGGCCCCAAGACCTTCCTTCTTCCTCTTATACTTTTTAGCTTGATGCTTCCTCTCACCCTGCTACAACACCATCAAGTTTTTCCCCGTGTCTACGTGAGAACCCTATGGTGCCTACTTGGCAAAAGCCTAAGAATCCTACATTTGAACCTCCTATCCTACCCACCGAGCCTAGGCTCTTTCGCTATGGCAAGAGGAAGAGTCCCCGTGGGGAGTCCTCTATGTCTCGGCCTCCATGGCCTCCCACCACTCCTACTCCCAAAGTAGTGAATATGAAGAGGCTCGCTGCTGAAGCACTTGAGCCGACCCCATGTTGCTTCTCAAATTTTCCCTCCTACTCCCATTCAAGAGTCTATCCCTCCATAGAAAATGGCTATAGTGGACATGCCCATGGCTCAACAGGAGCCTTTTGTCCCTTCACAGCCTTCGGCCTCTAGCTCGAAGAGTCAACAAAACTTCCTTGCATGTGAGCACAAGTGTCGGTGAAAGTCTCTTGTGGCTGAGCAGGCTGCTTTGTAGAAGAAGGGTGAGGAGATGGCCGCCCTTGTGTTAGGGCCTCTTGATTTGTTTTCCCCTTTCCTTTCTCCTGCTTTTGTTCAACCTAGTATAGTCTTGCCTCTGATTCCAATTATGAGTGCGCCTGACCCCAAAAAGGTATAGGTTTTTATCACTCCTTCAGTGGAGTCACCTTTGTTGATTTCCCTTCCAAACATCCCACTATTTCCAAAACCTGTGGAAATGTCGAACACTTTGGTGGTATCTATTGCAGTTTTCTCCTCCTCTTCCTTTATGCCTCTCACCTCATCTATAGGGATTTCACACCCCTTGACAAAGCAGAAGGCAGAGGTTTCTCCTTCCAGCAATGGAGGATGCAAGAGGTCCCGACCCTCTCTGAAGGGTGGTCTTGTGCTGACTTGTTCTATCTTAGTAACGGAACCAGTCCCAGCTTCCCCTAAGTTTGTCACCATTCCCGAATCGTTCGGTGAGCCTAGCGGTGAATCTTAGGTGCAATCTTCTCCATCCATTGAGGTACAACATGGCACTCTGGTAAAGTGCATGTTTAACTCTCTTGATGAAGTTTCATCCTTTTCAGCGATCTTTACAAAGTCGCTGACCCTAGCTCCACAAGAGCTTAGTGGAGGAGACCGTGCATGGCCCTCTTCCTTAGCCCTTGTTATGGGAGGGTCAAAATTTCCTCCCTTTAACATTCCACCACTGTAGGCTCACCCTCCTTCCCCCTATGATGATCTAGAGTGGGAAGCAGATGACCTCTTGGTCGATCAGTACTACGGGAGGCCCCTTCTTTATCTTTAGATTAGATATGTGTGTGTTGTGATGTTTTCCCCCATGATCATGCTATATGTTCCTGGATGTCCCTTGTCACCCCTGTTGGTGCTTGGATATAGGAGTGGTTTTCGTGTCGTAAACCTTCTTCTATCTTTTTCATTATTCTTCCATGTTTGTGACTTAACTTTCAGTAAATTGGGGATGATGCAAAGTGTTGAGGGAATTTAGGCTCTCCTTCCATGTTGACCCAATTTTATTTATTTTTACTTTGTTTTTTGTGCGTTCTTCTTGATTTGGTTGGGGATTGATGATCTTTTTCCTTGCACCACGGTTATCTACTATTTATATAAGCATGAGAAGATCTGACCCCATGAAATTAGATCCCCTTGTGCCCTTTGTTTGTGTTTTCCTCTTTCTCGCTCTTTTTCCTTCCTTTTTATCTTCTTTGCTTGAGTTGTCCCTCTCATGTGTGACAACACCATCTCTATAATGCTTCAATTTTTCAGAAAATGCATTTTTTGCCAATGAATCTTTTCTCGAAAGTCCTCATGAGCATTTATTTTTCAAAACTGTATTCTTGACTTGGACCCCTTATGGAGCATGTTTCCTTCATCATGGGTTTGTAAAGAAAGAACTTGAGAACCTCCCTCGAAGGTAGGAACCGCTTTGACCTTCCCCTTGCGAGGGGGTTTTTTTTCCTTTCAAATTCCTTGATGAAGTGAACATATTTTGAAAGAATTCCTTGACAACGAATCAATTTGAGAAAAAATGTCCTTCCTATACTTTCAAACAACATGTCCCTTGAGTGGACCTCCTCTTCAGACTGGGTTCCTAAGGGACCCCTTTGAAATTTTTCCAACTTGTTGAGAGTCTGTGCGATTGTCATATTACATGCCTACATGGCCACTTTTTGACATGTTCTATATGTGGGTAAACATGTTGCTTTGCAGGCGCACCTATGAAGTTGCTTCTTGACTTTGCAAAGTCCCCTTCCTTTGGTTTCCTCTATGTGAAAGATCTTGGAGGATACCTCCCTACAGGTCTGTGGGCCTATAGGGCACTTCCTTTGAGCTTCCTCCATGTGAGATATCTTGGGGGTCATTTCCCTACAGGTCTATGGGTCTGTAGGGCACTTTTCTGGGTTTCCTTCATGTGAGAGATCTTGGAGGATACCTTCCTTACAGGTCTGTGGATCTGTGAGGTACTTTTTTTGGTTTCCTTCATGTTAGAGATCTTGGAGGATAGCTTCCTTGCAGATTTGTGGGTCTGTAAGGCACTTTTCACAGTTTCCTTCATGTGAGAGATCTTGGAGGACACCTTCCTTGTAGGTCTGCAGGCGTGTGAGGTGCTTACTTCTCAGGGCTTCATTCATGTGAGAGATCTTGGGGGTCACCTTCTTGTAGGTCCACGGGCCTATAAGATTCTTTCATTCTACAGGTTCATGGTTTTGTGGGACTATGAAGTCTTATGTTCAAGCCTATGCTTTCGAGCTCACCAGATCATGATCTACTTCCTTGACGGTTCAGGTATACATTTCTAACCCTACTGCCTTTTCGATCTACTTTATCGAAGCACTCATCAGTATTTGTGGTTGCTAAAGTGGGGGAAAAATGTATAGATGTGAATTTGCACCCCTTATGCAAATTCCCCTTTTACACTTCATCACCTTAGAAAACTGAATCCAAAGGTGAAATTCCACATCAACAAGGTGCCTTCGTTCCACTTGGCCTTCATCTTTTGCGTCGGTAGAAGAATAACTATCGGTGATGCCCACACAGTGCACAAACGTTTGCATGATGTGCTTACGTCCTTGATGAATTCCTGTGTCTAAATTTGGCAGAGGCATTACACTTCCTATTGGGAATAAATTGTAACGTCCCTCTTTGACCAGTCAACCCGAAAAAAAATCTTTCCCTCCCATTTTGGTCTTGAAATGCCTATCTTTCTCATTCAATCCATCTTTTGAGCAGTTCTTGACCTCTTTGGAAATCTCCAAGCATTCATCTCACTTCCATCACTTCAAGTAGCACTTTGGCACTCCATAGTAGTAACAACAACACTCCACCAACTCTATAGAGCAAGTGTGGAACAAGCCATTGCAGCAAGAGCTTAAGGTTTTGTAACACCTCCCCTAGCCACAGTTGAGGTTGTGGTGACTGTTCAATCTCTCTTTCTCCATCATTGGCTAGTGAGCTCTTGGTGGAGGTGGTAACATTTTCACTCCTCTCCTTTACGATTTGGTTGAGTAGCACTTCACCGTTTTGTAGTGTTTATTTTATTCTCTACTTTCTTTTCTCCTTTATCATATATTTCTCTATCATTGCTATCTTGGTTGTTCGTGGAGGTGGAAACACCGAAATGGGGGTCTAACTGAGGCAAACCCCTATACAGCCCCCAACATTTTTTCCTCTTTCTTGTATGTAGGTGGATGTGCATTTGGAGCTATCTAGCGAACGAGCATCTTTGTGAGATCATTTTTGTCACCCTAGTCCTAGTCTACTTATTTTGTCATTTTAGCATCTACTTTGTATACATTCTCATTTTGTTTTACCATCTAGAATGAGCTAGCTAGGTTGTTAGTAGGTATTTTTTGTAGTTTTATTGTGTTCATTGTTGTCTGGTCGTCCGAACGCAAGCACATCACGCTCACATCCCAGAACAATGTCACCATCCTCAAACAGAGAGTTGTCTAAGGCACATAACCAACTTCAAAAAGCTAGCTCGCTTAGCCCATATTATAGTTTGGGTCTAAAGAGTGATTGAAGGACCTTATAGTCCTCATCATTCTCGTCCCTTCTTTGAGACATTCCTTTAAAGTGAGGTAAGTTAGGGAAGCCTTCCACTCTTGGATCTCCATAACCTGGGGCCTTGAATGTGGTTGGTCCCCCTCTCTTACACAAACACTCATTAATTTTAATCCCTTGAAGCTAAGATGAATCCATGTTATGCACCAAACGAAGTGTTATGTTTTTTTGTCCGATTTTAAACCCAAAGTAGAATGATGAAGTGATGCTTCAATTTTAGTCATGTTTGAGCATTATTTTTAAACCCGATTGAAAATTAGTGTGGTCCTAAAGCATAAATGAAAAGCATGCTAAATGGGTTATAATTTCCCCAAAAGTGTCGAAACACTTGTTACAATTATAATATTTTAAGACAAGGATGCTTCTTCACTTCAAATTTCATTGTCCAACCTGCAAAACCTAGTTAGCCTAAAACCCATAACAACGTTAGAAGCATGTTAGTGATCAAATAAAGTAAAAAATTAAGGCACATGTTGAAAATTGATCATCATTTTTTCTTACCAGAGTAGGGTGTTGTTATTCACGATAATGTTGCTCTGGTGAATTGGAATGTTGCTCTATTGAATTTGGGCATTGCTCTGTAGAAAACTAGTGATAGCAATATCATCGCTATTTGGGGAGCATCTTCATTTTTAAATCTTCAATACCTTTAAAAGTATTTAGTGTCGCCATTTGTTTTAATTAGTGCTAGGGTATTAAATTGGCATTTTTTTTTTCAGATAACAATAGTGTCGCTATATGGTGACGCCCAACAAAGGATTCATTGAAATTCCTTTGAGCGTCATTGTATCTTTCAAAAATCAGAAAAAATAGAATTCAAGATAGAAATTGATTAAATTTGAAAAAAAATTCCCTCCTTGTAGGGGCCAAAATTTGATTGGATAGATTAGCATGGGCCGATTATGCTTGATCCATGAAGAATCAAAGCATAATTAAGCCACTAATGTCAATCTCATCAGGATCAATCAAGTGTAAATTAAACCAAGCATTCATTAAAACCAAGCATTCCAAACTACGAGAGCGTTAAAAATTCCTACTCTAATCCATTGAAACCTATCTCGTTGTGGGAGTGGTGTTGGGTAATTAGTATTTTGAAAAAGTGACGAAATTTGGAGGTAGTTTGAAAGTTACACTTCAAAATACTAATTACCCATAGTACTAACACTTAGATACTTAAAAATTAACCAAAATGAATAAAATTACTCACTCAAACCCATTTAAAAGTTCCTAATAAATCAACCTAAAATTATAAATACTTGGGGTCTTAAATTAACTAAAAATACTTAATTTACCCACTTTAAAAAAAAAACCTTTTAAATTCACTAGAAAAGGATTACCATAAATCAACTTTCAAAAGACCAAAATTCTAAACAATTTTTTCTCACAACCAAATAAATTCACACCATAAAGCATATTAAATTCACATTACAAAAATATTCACATCACAACATAGTACTATAGCATCATAAATTATACTCCCTTTTAGGAGGTAGTACAATTTCATGCTTAGTTTGGACCTACTTTAGTGCCTCTTGCATTAATGAATTTTTAACACCCCTCAATCAAGCCCTAATCTCCTAAATTAAGCATTCTATAGCCTATTTTTGACAATTTATGAAGAATTACAATTGAAAATCAAATCCATTCATCTAATACATTGTCCTCGACACCTAAAAATCCAAAAAGTAGGAGTAGGACACTCATGCCCTGGGCATTAGTGTCTCTCTATTTTGGCTCAAATTTGAAATATATCGGAGGTGACAATTTATTATTTGAATTTCAATTCTCCAAAGTTGGCTATCAAAATCTAATTTATGGAAAATAATATTAGAGGCCTAGAAATACCTACTCTTTTCACCATTTGAAACTAGAGAAGAAAAAGAAGGAAAGAATTCATAACTTTGGAGAAAATAAGAAGTAAGAGATCATCAAGTATATCCTAATTTGCATATTTCCAAGCATAATTGCAGATTTGATCAAGTCTTATAGCATGATTGAAGGTTGATGCCAATAGAAGTGCATTATTGAAGGTATTTGCAGCCTCGAGAAAGGTATCATTAGGTTTCATATTTGCTAAGAATGTTTTGACTTCTCTCTTAGTTAGATCTTGTCATTATCATATAATAATTTCTCTCTAACACACTTGAGTAGGGTTTCTTTGCATTTTAGCTCATAACAACCTTAGACACACTTAAGGTTACTGCTCACACACTATCTTTTATTGGATCTTTGGCTATTTGTGTACGTTTAATTACCAAAATAGGATCTTGAGTGAGGCAAGCTCCTATATAGCCACCCCCAACATCTCTTTTTTCATATTTCTTGTAGGTATAGATCTGAAGATGGAAGTTACAGGGTGGGAAATCAGAGAGCATTCAAATCACTATAGGATCAATTTTTAAAGTGTGAGAGTGGGGCACCACCCACTGCAAGGCCCCAGGTTAGGAAAGGCTAAGACCAGAAAGGCTGCCCTAACCCACCTCAATTTAAAGGGGAGTTAGGATGAAGAGGATGAGAATGATGAGGATTATGAACCCTTCGATCACTCTGTAATCTGGATGTAGGAAGGGAACTAGGTGGGTCGGCCTTTAGAGTTGGATTCATGTCCTAAGAAGCTCTCTATCTAAGGACGGAAGTGCAGTTCTAGGATGAAAACACAACACGCTAGCATCTCATAGGTGCGCTGGCGTCCGTATGGCCAGAGAACTGAGGAGACAAGATTCTTACTCAAAAAGGAAGACCACTAGCCTAGTCTAGGAATTCTTAAATTTGTAGAACGAGATTAAGAGGAAAGAAAAGAAAATGTGAATATGATAAAGGAAATGTATTACCACCAAGGTGACTAAGACAATCTCGTAGAATGCTCTCCTCGCTAGCTTGCTCCATGCACTCTCCACCTACACACAAGGAAGGGGGAAATTGTTGGGGCTATATAGGGGTCTACCTCAGTCAGACCCCCATCTTGTTGTTTCGACCTCCACGGACAACCAAGTGTCGAATGATAGAAATAACTGATAAATGAAGAACTACAAGCTACGTACACAAGAAACACCACAAAAGAGTAAGTGCTTACCCAATCAAAAGAAAAAGGAGAGAAGGGAGGATATTTAGCACCTCCATCCGAAAAGCTCAAGGCTTATGGAGGAGCAAACGAGAGGGACTCAAGCCTCTGTTTCCATGGTGTATGTCTTGTACTTGGCCTGTTGGAGTGATGGAGTGTTGAGTTGATGCTATGAAGTGAAGGATACTGCTACAAAGCTTGAAAGTGAATGCTTCAAGAGTTCTCAATGGTCTACCAAGACTTTCCAAAACTTGGGAATGGATGGAATGATCAAGAATATGAAGTAGAAGGTGAAAAACAACCATATTCGGCTTGGCCAGCCGAGGAGGGGAATTACTCTTCGACTTCCAATCAAAAGTGTAACGCCTTTGCAGTCTTAGCCGCAGGAATCTACTAGGGATGTAAGCATGTCGCGTGGATGTCAGCATGTCGTGTGGATGCCAGCGCGTCACATAGACGTCTACGCATCACGCAGGCATCTCCGATAGAAATGCCCCCACTAACACACAAACTAGGCACCAAGTCGAATGCAAGCAGCGGGCTTAAGTGGAATTAAACCTCCACTTTTGATTCTCTAAGGTGTTAAAGGGAAAAAAGGGGATTTTCACTAGGTGTGAAAATTCAAGTTAATACATTTTCCTCCACTTTACCGAGCATGAGTATTGATGAGTGCTTCAGTAAAGTAGAGTAGTAAGGAAGTAGTAGAGTAAGAGATGTATACCTGAACCGACAAGGAAGCAGAGCACGGTTTGGCAAACCTGAAAGTGCAGGAGAGGACTTCATAGTTCCACAAAACTACAAAGTCAAAGTATGAAAGTGCCTCATAGGTTCACAATCCTTCAAGGGGGGTTACCCTTCAAGAACTCTCACATGAGGGAAACCAGGAAAAGCACCTTATAGACCCGCAGGCCTACAAGGAAGGTATCCCCCAAGAAATATGACATGAGGGAGACTGAGGAAAATTGACTCTACAAAGTCAGAGGTGGCGATATGTTTACCCGTAGATAGAACACTTCAGGAAGTGGCCGCGCAGGCCAGCGAACGAACAGTCACGCAAACCATCACTAAATTGTAGGACTTTCAAAGGGATCCCTCAAGAACCCTTCAAAAGGAAGGAGGGTCCACTCAAGGGATGCACTATTTGAAAGATTGAAGTCTAGTTGGGTTGTCCTCAAGCTAGACGCGAACATGTAAAGTGCAGTCCAGTTAGGCTGCCCCCAGTCTAGATGCCAAGAAATAATTTGAAACTTTGTGAAGTGATCCCTTGGGAACCCAACGTGAAGAGGATGGGTCCACTCAAGGGACACACTATTCCAAATTTAACGTCTTCCTTCTCAAATCGATTCGTCACCAAGGAATTCTTTTGAAAGATGTTCACTTCATCAAGGAATTCAAAAGGAAGGAGATGTGCTCACATGAGGGGAAGACTAAGACTGTTCCTGCTTTGGAGGAGGATTTCCAAGTCCTTTCTTTATGAACCCATGATGAAGGAAACATGTTTCGCTTAGGATTTCAAGTTGAGAATGTAGTTCTAATAAGAAAGTGTGTGAAGGGTCTTCAAGAAAAGATTCTTTTGGCAACAAATGCATTTTCTAAAGACCATGTAATGTAGAAGATGTGTTGTCACACCTGAAAGGGAAAACTCAAGCAAAGAAGAGAGAAAGATAAGGAAAAAGTAAAGATAACAAATCATGCATAGAGAGAACAGGGGATCTGGTTTCGCGGGGTCAAATCTGCCTTTATTTATATATATGTAGGTAACCATGGTAAGAGGCAAACGATCATCAATCCCCAACCAGATCAGGAAGAATGTACAAAAGACAATAAAATAAATAAATTGGGTCAACATGGAAGGAGACCTAAATGCTCTCGATGCTTTGCATTATCCCCAATTTACCGAAAGTCAATCACAAACATGGAAGAATGATGACACATATAGAGGAAGTTTCACAACACATACACCACACTTGTATCCAAGTGCCAATAGGGGTGATGTGGGTCATCCAGGCACATAGAGCACGATCATGGGGAACACATGTCACGACACACACACATGTCTAATCTAAAGATTAAGAAGAGGGTCTCCCCCTAACATTGGTCGACCAAGAGGTCATCAGCCTCCCACTCTAGATCATTGTAGGAAGGACGATGAGCCTTCAATAGTATAATGTTAAGGGGAGGAGCTTTTGATCCTTCCACAACAAGGGCTAAGGTATAGGGACCTGTAAGGTCTCTGTCACTTAGCTCTTGTGGGTCTAGGTTCAATGACCTTGCAAAGATTGTTGATAGGGCCAGAACTTCACCCAGTGAGTTGAACATGCACTTGATAGGAGTGCCATGTTTTGCCTCTATAGACAGAGGAGTCTGCACTCGAGGTTCACTTCTAGGCTCATCGAGAAACTCGAAAGTAGTGACAAACTCATGAGAGGTTGTGACTGGTTCCATGATTAAGATAGAACAAGTCAATGTGGGGCCACCTTTCGAGGAAGTTGGGCTCTTCTTTCGTCCTCCATTGTTGGAGGGACCACACTCTACCTTCTTCATCGAAGGAGGTGAACTCCGCACAGATGAAGCAAGGATCAAGGAAGAAGAGGGAAGAAGTGTAGCGGATATGACTGAAGTGTTCACCATATCTACGGGTTTTGGGAAAGGCAAGACATCTGGAACAAAAGTCAACAAGGGCGGCTCCATAGAAGGAGCGATGAACACTTGCACCCTTCCAGGTGCAGGTGCGCTCACAATGGGAGCCGAAAGGAATTCATAATGATTTCGAACATAGAGGAAGACACAACAGGAGATACAGTCTTCTCCTCCTCCTTCAGTAAGGAGGCTTGCTCGGCAAGGAGAGCCTTTCACCGACGCTTACGCTCGCGCACAAGGCGGTTCCTACGGCTCTTCAAACTAGAAGCCAAGATCTATGAAGGGACATAAGGATTCTATTCAGACATGGGAGTGTCCTTTGCGGTTATCTTCAGGGCAAGTGCACCAATCTGTGACACAATTTTGGCTCTTAAGATGCCACTTTTTTTTTGAAATCAAGAAAATCTGATTTGCACGAGAAAATGAAGATAGTTACGCTCAAAATTTCAAGGTGCGACAATAAAAAAAGTTGAAGTTCTCTAGGTCTAGTTTCTAAGCTACTATTTTTTTTTGAAATTAATGAAGATTAAGGGTCTCAAAAATGGGGGGGCCCAAAACAAGTCCTATTTTTATCAAAAAAATAGCATAGCGCCTGAGGGCTCCCCCCTTTTTGGTTAACTTTTTTTTAGATTTTCAAAAATCCCAATGGTGAGAAATTAGCTAACACCATGTAGTTTATCCTCCTTCTTTCAGATAATTTTTTTAATAAATATATAATATTTTATGAATTTTCAAAGTGGACACATCCTGAAAAGCTGAAATTTGAGCGTGCTCCCCCCCAAATTTTTTGCAAACTAATCAAAAATTGATTTTTTTTTCATCATGTGTAGAATGGAGTCTAGTTTCAAAAAACATAATTTATTTCACGTTCTGATGAATGTGTAAAAATCTATCCTAAACCTAGCACATGTTGGTTTTTGACCAAAAACGAAGGCATTTACAATAGATGCCATGGATCAAAACCTTAACTAAATCAAAATGAAAAAAGAATTATATATTTAGATAGCTGAGACAAAGGTTAACACTATCATGGTTTATTTTATAAACTTGCATTGAAAGATGTGCAAATGAGACAGGGAGCACGGCCAAAAATATGAGAAAATTTAGTAAATCCTGTTAATTAACACGTCTAAAGCAGGCCTTTTGGCGAGCACCAAATGTGATGAGTCATTTGGTGTGTGCCAAATGTAATGAGTCATTTGGCGTGTGCCAAATATGATGAGTCATTTGGCGAGCGCCAAATGGCTTGCTTTGCACAGAACTAGATTTTTGTTTTCTTTGTCAGGGAAACTATATACATGAAATAAACATTTAAGTATAAGTTGTCATTTACATATGGAAATTTACTTTCTTATACTTTAAGTTATATTTCATGTATATATAGGCAGGATGTTTGAGAGTGGTTTCAAATCTCTAAGAGGTATAATGAAAATTCTAGTTAATTTCAGACAGTCAAATTTCAGTAATTAGCATGTCAAATTTAAGTAATCAGGAGGTCAAATTTTAGTACTCAGGAGGTCAAATTTTATCTTTCTCTCTCTATCTCACTCGTTTTCATCTCTTATTCTCTAGACCTCTCTCTCTCACTATCACCATCCCTTTATCTAACAATATCTTCCTTGAGCTCAAGAACTATGTCTCTACATGTCCATCTCTCTCCTTCCCTCTTTAATATCTATCTCCCTCCCTCCTTCCCTCTCTACATTTTTCTCTCTCATCCCTCTCCTTTTATCTCTATATATCTCTCTCTACTCTCTATACCTACCTATCCCTCCCTCCCTCTCCTCTCTTTCTCTCTCTCTTTTCTTCCCTCACTCTCTCCTCCCCTCTCTACTCTCTATCTTGTCATTCTCTCTCTCCTTCCCTCTCTAGTTCTCTCTATCTCACTTCTCTCTCCTTCCCTCCCTCCCTCTCTAATTTTCTCTCTCCCTCTCTCTCTCCTTCCCTTTCTACTTCTCTTTATCTCACCTCTCTTTCTCCCCCTCTCTCTCTCTCTCCCTCTCTCTTCCTTTCACCCACCTTTGCTCTCTACTTCTCTCTATCTAACCTATCCCTCTATACATCTCTCTCTCCCCCCTCCTTCCATCTCAATCTCTCCACCTTCCTCCTTATCTCTCTAATTTTAAGCTCCATCACACATCTCTATCACCTATCTCACTTCTCTCTTTCCCCTTCCCTCTCTAATCTCTTTCTCTCTATCTCACCCCTCTCCCCCTACCTATTCCTCCCTCTCTCTTATCTCTCTCACCTCTCTCTCTCCATCCCTACCTCTTCCTCCCTCTCTCCTTCCCTCTATTTTTCTCTTTATCTCCTCCTCCCTCTATCTACCTAGACCTCTCTCTATTTTTGTCTCACCTCTCTCTCCATCCCTACCTCTCCAGGTATATCTCTCCTTTCATATCTACTTCTCTCTACCTATTTTTCCCTCTATACCTATTTCTCTCTCCCTCCTTTCCTCCTCTCTCTCAATATCTCCACCTTCTTTCCCTCTCTAATTCTCTCTCTATCTCTCTCCTCTCTCTCTACTCTCTCTATCTCTCCCTCCCTCCCCCTCTTTCTATCTCTCCTCTCTCCCTCCCCATCTTTCTATATCTCTTTTCCCTCTCTCTACCTATATCTCTCTCCTATCTATCTCAACTATCCATCTTTACCTATCCCTCCCTCCTCTCTCTCTTCCACCAAAATTCACTCTACATATATCTATCTAGCCTACCCCTATATGCCTCATTTTCTCTCCATCTCTCTTTCCCTCTCTCAATCTATCTACCTTCCTCATTATGCCTCTACTTCTCTCTATCACCTCTCTCTCTCCCCCTTCCCTCTTTACTTTCTTTCTCTCTATCTCACCTCTCTCTCATTAAATATCCCTCCCTCCTTCCTCTCTCTCTATCTCACCTATCTCTTCCTCCCTACCTCTTCTTCCCTCTTTCCTCCATTCTCTACTTCCCTTTATCACCCCTCCCTCTCCTTACCTACCTCTCTCTCTCTCTCTATTTCACTCTCTCACCTCTCTCTAAATCCTTATCTCTCCCTCGATCCCTACCTCTCCATCCTCTCTCCTTCCCTCTCCACTTTTCTATATCTCCCTTTACTCTCTCTACCTACCTCT